>CARXXK010000001.1:29626223-29888157 GCA_949089665.1 Macrosiphum euphorbiae
ATATATTATATATACATAGTGTCCAGTCACCCAAAACCCAGCTAATGACTCGTGACAGTGTATACAACGATAATCACTACATACATTATTTAATAACACTCGGGATTAATAATAGTACTACGCATCTGCATAAATTGTTAAAAAAAACACGTACGCCGACAATATAATATATTATAATATTATTTAGGTACACAAACCGTGTGATCGGCGATAGAGTAGAAATATAATAATATTACAGTGTAGTGTAAAAGGTATAACGTTAGAAGTAGGAGAAGCTGATGTACGAATAAAAAAAGACGTAAAGTCATTAAAAAAAAAAAAAACAGACAGTGCGTCCTCACTCCTCAACCCCCTTTGTTTTTGGTTCGGTTGACTAAAGTTTGATTTTTTTTCTTGTTATTTAGGAAGCAAAACAAGTTGTATAAAACAGCATTATTTTTAAATTTTTTGTTTTTTGTCCCCCTCTTAAGTAGCCGACCGTGAAAAAAAACATTACTTTAACGCCGTGTTTTAAGTACTTAACTCATAATAAAATCATACTTATTTTTCATAAAATATATACACGCGTTCTCTGAGATTTTACAATGACTATTTTAGACGTTTGTAAACTTTATTCACCAACATAAATAAATTATGGAATATATTATCATGTACCAGCAACAGATTGAACGATCATTCTAACATTAGATTTTCATTTTTAACGCTCGTCTTCGGTATTATCTTTTACAGACATATACCGGGTTAAAAATTGTATTAATTTAATGTCTCGCTAAAATTTAATGGAACAACCGTGGGCCACTAAATCACGTTTAAATAAAGGACCATTACTATAATTGATTCATTAAATGTTTAAGTTATTGTTCATGCAACCCGTCGTCAGTGTTTCCGATGTGTTGTGGAGAAAATAATATTATATATTGGCTATATAATGTTTTCGTCATAAACAAGAAATTATATTTCCGTGCTTATCCAATACTACGTAGTGAGTGCGATGTAAATGTGTAATGAAAAATTGTATTTTTTCGCGTAAACTTATAAACACGGACTTGTAAACTTTCAAACATCAAGGGTGTACGGCAATACCCACAATCCCATACACTCGGCGCTATCTAGTGCCGCCCGTGACGAGAATGAGAAGAGATCCCGTCGGCGGGACGGACCAGAGGGCGATTCTGGTTACGCGCACTCGATCGGCTAGATGGCGTCACAAGTACTGTCACCAGCACCGCGGACGTTTAAAAAAAGCTCTCAGACGAGTTTGGACAACGTGACGCCACCCTCTCCCTCCCACACACTACTTCGAAACTACTAAACACCGAGCATTTACGATGCATTAAAAACTGCGAACGCTCTCGTTATCGAGGGGGGGGGGGGAGTAAAAAATCTGTTTTTGTCCTCACACGTATTTTGAGACCTCCGGTGGAGGAACAGTGCCGAGCCGCAGGAGCCGCTCCGGCGAAAACGATCCATTTGCATTGAACAATAATGTAATATAGCAGTAGTCCGGCAATCAGCGTGTAAAAACTACCCCTTTGTGATCGACTGCGCACACACACACACACACGTCCGTTATTAGTTTCACGATTCGGATAGGTTACAAAACAAAGAACGGTTCGAGCAAACATGTGCCTATATATATAACGCCTGCGGGGCTAAATTATACAGCCGCCAGTTATGGATTTTGAAGGGCTGCACGCGTTCCCGAGCTATAATATACGTCGTTATTGTGTGTAAGGTAGATCTGCAAGGTACACACACACACACACACACACATATGGGGAAAATTAGCTTGATGACCGCGTCACCTATGTTGACATTGGGTCATATTGTCTCTGAATGGGGTCCACAAATTGACAACTCTCCCTCTTGCCAGAGTAAACGATATATTTTGGGTCTAAATCAATTTCCAAACGTATATAATATTATACGATGACGTTCGTATACATTGTACGCATTGTGTAATATAAAACGAACTTCGACTGCACATTAACAAATATAGGTACTAATAATCTAACTATTAACCTACTATTGTATACCTATATAAATATCACAAAATATATCTTTAATATATTATGATATAAATATGAAGTAGGTAACTGCAGTAATATTATTATTACACAATTATCTACTGTACAATATATTATTATGATATGCATATTTCATATAATATTATGTATGTCCAAAATTATGAAACTCTCGATATATATTTGAAATTATGGTATTTTAGATGAGTTATTTACCTAAACTGTTTCGCTAGCACTCGTGGTGCTATAAAAAGTAATAGGTATTAATATCTAATAATATTGTAACACGTAAATATCTTCCTAGTATATCGTGTTATATTATGTCAATAATATATTGCACTTATTTTATCACTCTGATTACTGAATAGTATTCTTTATGAATAAATTCGTATAAATAATTTCCTATGGGGATGACTATTATTTAGTATTGTTCAGAATATTACATAGCGACTATAAAGGACCACAAAGGAAAATTGTAGGTGACTATTATACTGAAATAACTGTGTAACGGAAGTAACATGTTAAAAAGTGATATAATTAATATACCTATGTGCCCGGACAAACATACCGACATCGTTATTTCAATTAGCTCAATATATAAACCTGCAGCTAAATTAAAGCGAAAGTGAAATGTACACTTAATTGTCACACCGAGTTTAAACGTACCTATATATAGTTTATAAGTGATTTAGACGACTTATTCCTTACCTAAAAATTATATAAATCAAAAGCTACAAGTTTCATTCTGACATATGTAGATGTACAAATGCATAATGTTATACAATATATGCTACATTGCTACTGTAACACTATATAATATTATGTATATTAACTATCAAGTAAAGTATCAACTGACTGAATAAATCCAATTTACTTCGACATCGACTTATTACGGTGTACAGGTTTATTAATATCTATCTATACGTAGGTGTATTATATCGGATCGAATTAATACGTTAAAAAATGTAATTATGTAAATAAGTTTAAATTCTATTATTTCATTATAATAACTGTCGTTAAAAATCCGGTTTTATTCCAATATAGGATCTATATATTGTATTGTATTATATGCTATATAGTATATTATACGACTGTGCCTATGCGTGTACCTAGTACCTACTACCTACGTATTAATATATTATAATATATTATACATTAATACTTTATACTACTGTGCAGATGTACTTAGAATTGAATTCAAACGCACGTCATGCATAGCACGCCGAGTTTTTTCGCTAAATAAAGGTCAATACGAATAATTTAAAATTTTAAAACTAACGTTGTTATTTTTATTTGAGCTCCCCTCGGAAATGTTTACCATCCACCCTTTATAACTGTATATATTCATTCTCCAATAAAATTATCTGCCCCAGCCCGAAACATAATCTACTTTATTTTCCCTTACTCAAACGCAAACTCTTCGAGCACAAAATTAACATAAGAGCTCATTAGATATCTGAAAACCGTCCCTCCTCGTGCCATAGTGATTAAAAACTATATACGTATATAATATTGGCCTCACCACGCCACCACCCACGAACATCCGTAGACGATACATCGTAACGCAATAATGAAGACGATAACGAAGTAGTATTTTTGGAGTACCTAAATAATCCGTTCCAAAAATTAGATCAGCAGCGTTATCGATATAAATATAATATTATATAACCTTGATAGTACATTAGTACCTAATTTTGTCATGACGAGAACAGGATCGTATTATATAATATCATTAATATCATACACGAATATTTATACTATTACATGATAGGTACGGTTTACCGTGTTATTGTCACCTTTTCGATCAATTTGAACGAAGGTCGAGATATTTAATTATTTCAAAAAAATATTACGACATAACTTTCAAGACAATTAAACATTTTATTTTTATTGAAGTTTATAAAAATAACCACTAAACAAAATTACCATATAGATGCATACAAAATTTACTTTTATACAAAAAAATGTTTATGGAATGATTAATAACTTCATCAAATATCATTATTAAGATAAACGAAAGTCATCTTCTTTCGTAATTTAATTTAATACCTAATAAACCTAAGATTCAGGTACCTACTAATTTCCTATTGCACTTTCTAGTATTTATAATAAATCATTAAATTATAATAAACCTATAACTAACTAACTATCTAAATGAATATACGTTCCTATAATCCTGTGATTTAAATGTAGACTGTAAAATGAAATATATATCGACTGACGACTGCATCATGGAGAATACATAGGTACCGTGTATACAATATACGTATATAGTAGTAGTACTAGTATATAGTATGTACTATGTAGCAATCGTTCATCGTATATTAGAGGTTGATCGTTGATATGGTTTTATACATGGTATCTACATCACGGAGACTGCGGTAAATGTATACTACCCAAACAGTCAAACGCGTAAAAGGTACCGTCGTACTTTTGTTTATCACCCCATCGTATCTTCACCTTGACCCTCACCCGCATGATAATTGAGCCCATGCCGTTGACTACCAATGTATTATAATACCACATCTAGTACATGTGTAATGTGGTACATAGTATAATATACAATATTATAGATATTCTATACGATCTATGGGAACAATACAATCATTTTACCAAGATTTTACAAACCATATTTTTGTATAAAGGTACAACACAAAGTTGTTTTGTTATAGGATCATACACATAAATACGTTATTTTGTAAATAACGGTAGCAAAGGCCCATATGTAACTGACTTATATCCTATACGAATCATTTAGGTATGTACCATATACCTCATAGAATAGCAGGCACCTAACCAGAATTGTTTTTAGGAGGGTGTTTAATTCTATATGTAAATATAACATGTGAGGGGGCTTTTATACTCTCCGTCGTACTAGTCATCTATCATTATATTATACATTAATAAATAGTAATATGAAATAGAACCATATGACAACGTATTTTGTAGAAATATGGCGAGGGTTTCATCCCCCCCCCGAAAACCCCCTGGCTATGCTACTAGGTATTAGCAAATATATTCGGTGACCAGGCTAGCAGCTCACTCCGTACCACTGGTCCGCAACTAGGACAGTTGAGTGCTGGTCACTCTTGAGTCTTGTTATTTAGAACACCTTCAACTCGCTGTAGTGGCCAGTCATTGATGAATCGCAAAGGAAGAGAGCGAGTCACCTGTGGGGTTCCGCTGGGCTCGGTTCTCGCCCTGACGTTGTGAAATACGAACAATTATGATCTACTAACGATGGATGTGCCAACTAATTGGCTTCTTAGACGACTTTGCGGTAGTCGGATTGACCAAGCCTGGACAGGCACTGGAGGCTCTAGTTAACCTCGTTCTGGATCACCCCGATGTATGCGGATGACCAGCCTATGAAGCTCACTTACTGTAAGACCGAGCCACCGAGGCCGTCAAGCTAATAAGAAGGAGGGGATATACGTGCCTCTCATTTGTTTTCATATTAAGGGACAGCCGATCAGTTTGAGAGGCCACATAAGGTACCTGTGGTGTAATCCTAAACAGCAACATTTATTTCAAGAGGCACATTCAGACAGTTCCTGCAAGTCAGCCGAATCCGTAATGTATGCGCTGGAGGACGATGCACCTAAGGCTGGTTTTACTAGGCAGCCTTAGTCCCAGACGTCAGAGGATGGGTAAAGTGGACACTCCCAAAGATATTACTAACATTCCATATGACTCAGGCTGTACTCACAGGTCAAGACTGTTTTCAGTACTGCCTCCATCGCATGGGCAGATCCGTGATATCTTAGGGCTCAGACACTGCTCAACACACGTTGTTCCAATGCCCGAGATAGGACGTAATGGGCGCCCTATGACTGCAGTCGATATCCAGATCAACTCTGTGGATCTGTGTTTTCCCACCTTTGAAATGAAATGACCAAAAGGGTAATGGCTTTATAATAAGCTGAAGAATCCTACAGAGTGTTGAGTGTTCTATAAGTTGGTGGATGACATCTTGTCTGTCAAGGAGGATGACGTGACAACTCGTGGAAAGGTGGATTAAATGAAGATAGACTTATTGTTGTTAGTTTATTTTTATCATATGTAAATTATGCAGGCTCTGGCCACTACGACGTATATGTATTTAGTATTATGTATAATAATATGTATTTGCTTAATTATTTTGTATAGATAATGCTATGATAATTATTGTACAATAAACTATGCAATTGGGTTGGAAATAATATGCTATCGTGGTTCCCACCTCATTTGAGATACCACATGGAAAAAATAGGGTATACACGATATATTATAATAAACATGTGCCTATAGGTGCCTGAAGTATATAAGTACGTCTTACCTCAACCTGGCGCATAATCATCGGAGTACAATCGATGCGATTAGTCAGGCCGTTGAGGTGGAAGGGCTAGCAAATAGAATGTTAAAAATTACCGGAATGTCGTCGCACTGCTGCAGAGCCCCATAATAAATTTAAATGTATGCACTCGCCAGTCGCGGACGACAACGTGGAAACTGTTCGATCGGAGAGAGAATGCCGCGCAGAAAACAGAGTCACAAAGAGAAACCCTAGACTGACCGACAAAAAATATCACGATTATACCATAGTAATTCAAAATAAAATATTATATCGTCATTCGTCGTTAAAACAGACGGAGGTCATATATAAGCACGATTATATACTGCGATCGTTTGCTTACGGCGGATTGTCGGAAGTTAATAAATTATGGATGCTGATTCGGTATGCGCTCTACAGGTTTTGCCGTACAAAATACACACCGAACTTCTTTGTTAAGGATACTTGGATCCCGACGATATAGGCGCGTCGTCGTCCGAAAACTGACGATGTTACCAATGAAACTGTTTTTGGGATTTGTTATCAAGGACGCTATATAGGTACTGTGCAGAGATTATCTCTTGTGACTTGTATTATATTTTTGTGTTCTGTTTCCTATATTATAGACATTTTTGCATAGCTCCCGAAGGACTGACATAACATATATATAATATCACATAAAATTGTAAATTATTTATTTTAATACCGCGCGGTCACCGAAAATAACTCGGGGCCCCGACCGTTCGCCGTTGTATAATGGCGTCTAAATTTAAAAACGATTGAACCTTTCATCCGGACCGTTATAATAAGGCTGTACGGTGTTCGTTACACGCGGAGCGCAATAACGGTTATCGCCACGTGTTGACGCACCGAATCGCCCAATAAAAACCAGTGACTGACGGCGACGAAGGTTTTAAATTAAAATTTTCCGCTCGTCACGCGGTCCAGAAGAATTTTACACGTCGCGTAGGTACCATATATTACACGGTTAGCGGCAGTTCGAACCTTCACGAAAACACTGACGTTGTACACACTTCTGTGATATTATATTATACACCGTGTACATAATATAAGCCGCCTCCGCAGAAGAACAGGTCGACTATATAGCGGGTCTAGCACACAAATAATAATAATAATAAATCCCTTCGCCGCCCCGCTAATAATATACATAAAATAATGTACTCGACGACGGTGGCGGCAGAGTGATCGGAGGCGGAGGCGGCGGTTGTTGGCAATAGGTGAAATGAGTAAACGAAACTACACACCGTACTGTATAATGTTATTATTATTTTTTATTTTATATACCGCTAATAACGTCCACGGCGGAGTCACGTATAACCACCACACGCACTCGGCGCGTCACTCTTTTCCACTCTCGTCGGTTCGCGAGCGCGGTTTTTTATTTTATAATATACACGGTTTTTTGTCCCCCCCCCCCGTCCGTCCGTCCGTCAGTTTCTTCTTATTACCGTCGTCGTCGTCGTCGCCGCAGTAGCAGTCGTCGACGTGTGTGGCGGACGACCGGGTGAACCCGCCAAGGCCAATACAAATATTACTAATTGACCGACCGTGGCGACGGGATGATGATTATTATTATTATTATTATTATCATTACGGTTACGATTTAATATGCCGAGCGCGGAAAAACTCGATCACACGAGAAATAAATAAAAAAAAAAAAACCACTCTAGAGTAGAGCGACAGCGGCAGCAGAGGTGTCCAAGGTGTTCCGGGAGGATGACGGTGCGCGAGAGGTATCGCGTGGGACGACGCAGCCGAGTTGAAATGTCGTGTAGTGTTAATAGGTATATACATGTATACAATAATATTATAGCTATTATTACGATCGTGATAATACTGCACAACTGCTGCTACTGCGACGGTGATGATGATTATAATGACGATGGTGACGACGATGATGCGGGAGTTCCAATTAGTCCGATTAACTCTTTACGGCATGGCGGGTTACAATATATATAGTCCGATTAAAAAATAACAATAATAACACCATCACGCACGCCCGACGTATATAATAATAATATATATACTATGTTATATACAATATATAATACGTTCCACGAAAACGTTATTGACACGGTCTGTAATAAATCGTATTGGGCTATACGCTCGCGGTAAACGATAACTCGACAATATAATATTATTATTATTATAGTTCGTATGGTTTCCAACATGCGTTATTTAATCTACCATCGAATTTGTTGGAAATCTGCGTACGTCGTACGTCGCAATAAATATATAGTATTATTATATGAGTGAGTGTGGTGTGTGGTGTATACAGTGTAGTAGTGTACCTAGTACTCGGCCGGCAGTAGGTATAATATCGATGTATTATGTATATTATACAATATATACGAGAGGCGAACGAAAAAGGGGACAGTAGTCAACGATACTAGGATATTCGTTGAACGTAAATAAAACCATAAAACATCTGTAAAAACACCAGATACTGACACGAAACTGCCGAGATGTGCCGTACAATAATAATAAAATAGATGTAAAAAAAATTAGATGCCTACACATAAAAAAACAACGTGAACACGGGCGGCCATGCGTTGAGCGTTACGAACACGGGATTTTAACACGCAATTTTCAAATGCAAATAAATGATAAAACCTTGAATCGTAACACTCTCTATATTATTTAATATAAGTAATTACCGTAAAAAATTGTCTCTAATAATTATTTTAATATACAAAACATCAAAACGTAATCATTTTAAACATAATATAATATTATTTGAATAAAAACCACTTAATTTCGATGTTAATTGGATACGACCATTTGTAATTTTAATCTCATATTTCTTGAAATTTTAAGGTATATAGTATAAAAAACACATCTAACGAGGAATATCATATCCCTACATTATATTTATAAATTGGTACGAAATAAAGCAAATCACTTAAAGTATTTAAATCGTTTTAACAACATCGGGGGAGCTGCCTCATACAAGTATATTAATAACATTTATTAACATTTATGAAATGATAAAATGAATATATTATCTAGGTAGGTCTTGTAAACAGTATAACATACAACCTGCAGTAACAATATATATTTTAAAAGGAATTTATTTTTACTTTTTACCCATTTTTGAGAACAGTGAATAATTTAACTATATTTTATAAGCTCATGAAAGAAATAAGGTAAAAACAACCACACTGTTATTCATGTGTAGTGTCTGAACATTTTATATGGGTAGCAGTGTAAGAGAAATAGGTACACAATCCAGAATTCTAAACACTAAATACTAAATATAATATATCCGCTATACAGGATTTCCACCTCAAAACAATTCGGGTATCAAACTATAAGTTTTTGATGGCCACAAAAAAATTGATGTGAGAAAACGAGAAACGACCGATAATATAGTGTAATGATATGTCCTTCGATCTCCAATCCTGCAGGATTTCGCATGCGATTTTGTTTAAACGCACCGTGTAATAATAATAATAATAATATAATAAATATAAAATAAGTGCATATAAGTTATAACATATACTGCAGTCTGCAATCAGGGCATAATAATTATTATTACAGATGCGTTACCGATGTGGTTAGAATTTTATTTTTGGTGTTTACATAATAAATAACATTATACTAAACAATTTTCAAGTCAAAATAAATATTTTGACCTTAAAGTACAATATTGGAGTGTCAGCAGTGGCGTAAACTGGGTGGTGCAAATGCGGCACTTACAAAGCTATGTTTGCACCACCAGAAAATCATTGAAATATATATAATATATATAAACAGGTACCAAATAGTATTTTTCGTGCATGTATTAGACATTATCATTTAAATTATTACCCTATCTATATTCTAAACACAGACTAAGGTATATCTTATTCCGTGGATTCTAAAATATCGTACAACCACCATAGATAATATTGTCTATGGTGACTACTAAGTACTAACCATATAATTCCATATTTTACTATGGCAGTATCACAGAATATGACGTTATTCCACTGACATATTATATATATTTTATATTTTTATTTTATATATACCTATTTTATAATAGGTCAATGCGTTATTCTATGGTAAAATTAGATACATGCAAATTTCACTGATTGTTTATATTTTCATTTTCTATAAAGTTTTGAAAATATTTTGACTTTTTTAAGCTGCTTACGGACATTGTCAGTTTTCATTTTTTTTTAGTTTTTTTTCCTATAAATATTAATATAGTTTTATTTGTTGGGTAAAAAAGCGTAAAAATGTCTCGATATATTGTTACAATAGTAGTTGAGAAATACTAATAATACATAGGCACACGTTTTTTATAAGCATTTAAAGTTCGAATTTTGACAAATAGTATACAATTTAAAATGTAATAATTATTTTGTATACTTTTAATTTAATTTATTTATATTAAATTCTATTTATAAAATGTTCAACTTTTATAGCCAAGGATTGAAAGTTTAAAACAATGTTCCACGTAAATTAATTTATTCACAATAATATCGTCAAATATACTTGGTAATATTACAGAATATAGGCCGACTGACCATCTTCGCTCAGAATCGTTTTCCTTATTCAATAATATTATATTATCATTGAATTCAAATTTAACACCATCCATTACAGTGACCTAGTTATAACCTACTGTACAGCAGAGCAACACCCAATTTCCCACTTTTTTATTATTAATATTACAATAGTAAAGGTTTTACTGCTAAAATAATTCAAAATATACTAATTATTTAAAGAAATATATGGGAAAATATATAGTTTTTTTTTTTGGGAGGATTTTACTTAGGAAGTTGGATTATTGGTGTGTTGTGAAATTGTAGGCTAAGTCTCTGCACCACCAGAAATTGGACAGAATTTACGCCACTGAGTGTCAGGGTAACGCACCTTATCATTATACTGCAAATTATGGGCAAATTGTAGCACTGCTTACCTATAAGATATTACTATACCAATATAATATATGGTACCATCTGCAGTAGCTCGGACCTGCAAAGGCTCCACACATATCCACAATGACGGTGGCAGGACAAGTATAATACAGATGACTGTAAAACGTTTTGGATGCGCACAGCTCAACCCGTCCGCAATACTCGGCACGCAACAAGACGCCGACGCATACGTACATCTACGTCGCTATCGTTTACGCAGTTGACATTTGCTGCAGCGTAGGTATATTATGTTATAGTAGGCCGAGTGGTAAATGCGTATATTATAGAGAGAAATAGAAAATGTAAAAGAGACAGAGAGAGTCAGAGTGAGAGAGACAGAGAGAGAGAGAGAGAGAGAGAGAGAGAGAGATTGTGAGTGAGAGTGTGAGAGGAGAAGACGACAAGTAAGATATACACACTTATTATATATATATAATAAATACGAGAGAGGAGCTAACGCTGTAGTGCCGAATATATGTATATTTTAATTGGGAAGTCGACTTCACGTCAAGTCGGTTTTATAATTATCGAGGTCGTTTATTATAAAAACTCGGACGAAAAAAAAACTGAACACGTTAAGAAATCGTGGTAATGGCCGAACTGACGGCGGCGGCGGCGGCGGCGACGAAGAGATTCAAGTGGTGCGTGTCACTCAACAGTGACCGCGGACGGGTGGAAGGGCCAGGGAGGGGTCACGTCGTCCTATATTGCCAGGTTTCCGCCAATTATCCCTCGGGGGCCCAATGGTCGTCAAAATGCGACGGATCGCAGGTAAACGCGGCAAAGGCGGTGGCCTCGCGGCGTTTTGGGCTCCCTGCAGCGGTCGGCAGACCGACCGCCGTTAATTACCTCGCCGCCGTCACCGGTACACCACGCTATATATGCATTATTATTATTAGGTATATACACTGTCACACGGAGATGCGCACCTACGTGTATTTTTTTCCCCACAGTTTTTGAGGGGCCCACCGCGACGGTTATAATATGTATATATATGTATAATATATATAATGTACGTACGTGTGGCCTGCACGATTGAGCTGACGTTCCTCTCTTCACCGAAATCTATTTAAAAACGACGACGCTCCGCGCACACTGTTTTTAGGTAAACAGGAGATGACGATGCTGCAGGCGCGCGCTGCGTGGTGTATATAATAGTATCATATAGGAGGACCGGACCTGAGGTGTGTGTGTGTGTGTGTGTGTGTGTGCGTGTGGGTGTGTGCATTGGTGTGCGCGCGCGTGTTGAATCCAATATACTATTTTTATATGAAGTTTATTGTTTTTCCCCTCCGCTCGGTCGAACCACGGCGGCGCAAAGTGACAAGAGTGAGAGTGAGCGGAAGGCGACGGAGGAGTCCCGAGTAGGTAGAGTAAGATATTATTATAATATATTACGTACTATGTATTATTGTACCATGTATAATTAGCTCGGCATTTATTGATAATGAGCGAACTGCAACCCCGCCTGCGCGTTTGGCATTGAACCCGAATGATATTCAATAAAATGTGGGTACCTATGATAAATGGCTACAGAGATCGAAATGATACGACGGAGATCGAAGTGTTACGAGTTCAGGACGGAGATCGGAAAGCGAAAGCCTATCCTATAATATAGGATAATGTAAATCCCATATACAGGTAATAATGCGCGAACGAACGATGATGGGAAGGAACAGGTGTCGGCCATTATCATTCGGTTTGTAACCAATCGTCGGGACACCCACCTCTATCTCACCTGGCAGGACGCCCACCGTGTCCGTCGCCGCCACCACCACTCCGTCGAGTCGTAACCTCATTTCCGTTAAAATGCACTTACGACGACGACAGACGCTCATACAAAGGAAAGGAACTAACTGCTTGGTCCCGAAACGGCGTCGTATAATAAAGCGGCGCCGTTTATCAGTGCGGTCGTCGACGCGGTAGCAGTGCATGCGCGGCGGCGGTGGCGGCGTCGCTCGATGGCCGGACGGGGGTGCGAGGGGGACGCGCATTCGGTTAAGTAGTCGTGGCGGCGGTGACATAATAATAATACAATAATAATGATAATCGTAAAAAATAAATAAATATTTTGTTAACGCACTTACCCTGCACCCCGTTCGCTTTATACCGAACCGACACTATATAGGTGCATTCACCTCTTTTATATGTCATCCAGTATAATATCATTGATTATAATCAATGACAATACCACATATTGTGTATAATGAAAAATATTCGAATTTATCAATTAAAACTTTAAAAGGATTACCAACTAGCCTATTTTATAAAAATACGGTTGATGTTTTAATTAATACTCTTTTCGGGAACCGCATTATTAAATGCTTATGAATTAATACTCGAAGCTTTTTAATAATTAAACTATCAAAAACATATTGAAATAGTTCATAATATTATATGTGCATATAAGTAGGTACACCGTACACCTATTGTTTATCTCCTAAAAGAGAAAAAATAAATGTTGAAATAACGTTAAAAATAATAAGTAATAACGAACATTATAATATAAATTATAATGTGGGAAATGCGTATGTATAATATATATGGTAACCTATATATATTAGAACATCGAAAATACAGTTAGTTTTTATTCCACTAAAATTACCAATACTTAAGAATTAAAAAAATTACTTAGTAGTTACTTAGTAGTAAAACTAGACGAGAAATAATTTTTAGTATATACGAGCATGTGTTTAAATGTTGTGCCAAATGTACCATGTGTCATACCTACTAGAAAAAAGAACTCTTAAACGGGTGTGATGGGGAGAAGCGGGCGAGGAATGCAGAAGCAGTGGAGAGCAAAACAATTAAAAAAAATAAATGTCTAGGGGGTGAGCACCCCTCAAACAACGCCTCGGTTAGGTGCAGCCGGTATGGTCGGTTGAACTGATAGTATTGATCAAATACCAGCGATTTAAACGATGCGAATTTAATATAATATTTTAAACTTTGATATTAAAGAGAAGTGCACTGATGATGATTTATAAAAATAAATACGACAACCCCTCCTTTAAAATGTCAAAACAAATATAGGTATTGTAATTGTTAGAAACATATATGATCCTAAATTACAAAATATTCATCGAGTTGTTTTCCAATGTATAACGTCATTTTTGTTCAAGTATTACTAAATAGTAAATACATTTCCATATTTATAATATTTCAGTATAGAAATTCAAATCAAAGTAGAGTCGAAAGAAATATTCAACAATTAATACACTGTTCAGAATTCCCTGTAAATAATAATATAAATGTTATAGCGTACGATGTAATATATAATCATGTAATATGTATTTCTGAAACGGCAATAACCCGGGTAGTTGAGGCGTATTTTTAAATAAAAAAAAAAATATATATATATAACCTGTAAATTGATTGTATATCACTTATATTAAAATTACAAGGGCGCTCATCGATGCGTAATAGAAATTGAGTAGTTATATCTTTCTCTATAAAAGTAATGTATGAAGGTATACATATAAGTAATATGTGACGAAGATATACCTACCTACTTCAGAAAAAAAATAAACTAAAAGAAAAACATATCCTAATTGATCATTATATTAATTGAACGGTATATAAGTGTGTGTGTGTGTGTGTGTGTGTGTGTGTGTGTGTGTGTGCGTATTTGATGAAAGTTAACACAGTTTTATGTAAGCTGAAATGTCTATACTTATAGGTATAAAAAAAAATTATGATATATGTACATTTTAAATGCATACTAAGTGGCGCCAGACCACCAAAACAATGTGTGACACGAAATTTAATAATTATTACACCCACCTACAAAAGATGTATATGGGACCATTGATTATATAATTACTAGTATTTATGGTAGAACACGAATATCGATTGTGTTGAATTTAAATTAACCACAAATTCTAATAGTAAGTACTCTATTGATACTTATAACCACATATATATAAAGGGCACACCTATGGACTATATTATATAGTGTGATCGCCAAGCTTTCTCACCCCTATTTTTTCTTCAATAATGTATTTATTTAAAATCTGATTTTTGAAATTTTTTAATATAAGTACTTACTTATAGATCATATTTTCAAATTCTTGAGATTTTGAGTTCTACTTAACTATTGTGTCTTGTGGATTTATACACTTTTGTTTTTAAAAATACAACCCCTCTTTTATGCAAAGAACTACCTATTTATAGTTGACACATTTTCTGAAAATTTTGACGTATCAAAATCAAAATTCAAACGTGTAACTTGTAAGTGATAATGGGTTTGGAAGATTTGGGATAGCAGTATGAAAACCTTAGAATTTATATTAATCTAACAATACTTAATTTATAAGAATGGTATTAATAAATAGTTCCCTAGTATAATAAATACTAGATCTGATATTAAATATGTTTTATACTTTTGTAAAATCATTTTTAATTACTATTATCCTATTAAAATAAACTCTTTAATAAATGAAATGAACTACTCGTTTGAATTTTGAATTAGGTACACCCAACAACATTATAAAAAAAATAATATCGACAAAATAATTTTCAGTAAACAAGGGAGATTTAATTTTAAAAATAGAAGTTTGTATCATCGCAGCCCACTCAACAAATCTCAAGAATTTAAAAATATGGTCTTTAAGTACCTATATTTAACAATTCCAATATATTCGTTATAATAGGAAAAAATTTGGTAGAGCATACTTAGTGAATCGCCCTGAATATATTAAAATATATATTTTATTAGTTAATTCTAGTAACTTTCATCCTAAGTTATTAGCCAATGTTCATTAAATTCATAGGTAAAAAGAAACATAAGCTATAGCTACATTTAATTCATGTACAAATTATTTATGTTACTTTTTATAATCTACTATATTATACTATACCTATACATTTATTCCTGGATAGTCAAATGCTCAGCTTAATACAAATGTAAAATAGGTAGGTACTCGAAAAAACCATTTTCCAGTGAGAGAAACTAACAGATGTATTTTTATCAAACATGTATGAGTTCATTCGCTCTTATAAAGAAAATCACCCGAGGAACCCGACGTGGAACAAACAATCGTTTCATGTGAAATCGTATTACACATTTGCTTTGTTTTAACAAAACGTATCTCGTAACTATTTCGAGTGAATACAGCTCTGTACGCCAAGCAATAAACGATTTAATGACATATAAAAATAACATTTTTATTCTATTATAATAGGTCCGTGAGGGAAAATAGTATTAATCGTTATAGTTTATATTTGAGCATTAATGAAAATAATATAAAGAATACACGGATCAATTAAAAAAGAAATTATAAATAATAATTATAAGGTTCATATTATAATAATGATTACCTACGCACTTCGTTTTGTATGCTCAATAACAATAGTTTATAAATAACGTGTTTATATTATACGCCTTTGATTCACTTTTTTGTCTATATTAACAATAAAACGTAGGTACACAACACAAAAGGCTGGGCTTATATCCAAATTTTTCGCAGTTTTTGAAAGTACATTCGTTGGAACATTTAGAACTTTTTTTTTTTCATCGAATGGATAACTGCAATATGTTCACTTTATTTCACTGAGCCAAACATGTGTGCATATGTTTCGTGTAAACTTAAATTGCTTTTTATTTATTTATTTATTTTTTTTTACTGTTCGTTAGCGATAGAAAACAATAACTGAAATAGTGAAATGTCACAATTATATAACATGTAATGATTAATCCGATTTTTATAATTTCCAATTGAGTGTTAGCGCGCTCGTTTATTATATGATTTAGGAGGAGCTGGTATATTGTACAACAATAGCCGCCTTTTATTAAATACTCGTCTTAATTTAAAATGTCAATAAACAAGATGTATTATTATTGTTGGAACATAATAATATTACTATAATACATATTATAGGGATTTATACCCGCATCGAAACGTCGCTAAGAAAATAGCAAACGGTTCATCTGTTCAACACGTCGAGTCGAAGCGAACTCGGAGGCTGCGTGAAAATATAGTATAATATGTAATTACCATCAATTATTATGTATAGGTACCCACAGAGCAATTGAAAAAAAAAAAATTGTTGGCATTAGCGCCGGGTGCATGTTTCACTTTGTCAGCCGTCAAGTTTCAAAATAATACTCGGAAAATGTTTCCGACGAGCGTAATATTATTATTATTATTATTATTGTATATCGCGTTTACGGTAAAAGTTTTCGAGACGCGCCTGGCCGGTAAAACGGATCTTTTTATAAACTCCTCGTGTATAGTGGCCATCTATTGCCGTTGGCACCGACACGTAGAACCATCTCCGGGTTGTATATGATTAATTAGCGTATAAAGACCTGTCGCGTGCGCAATTTCGATATTATTGTACGGTGCCGCCGCACCAGTCCCTTATATCCTGGTATATTATATTATCTGCTCGCATTTTAATGACCACTATAATACGAGAATATATTATGTATATTATTATTTTTTTTTTTTTGCGTTTCGTTTTACGCCCGGACCGCGAAATGTTTTATTTTCTTCGTGCCGCCAGTTGTATATAGTTTTTACGACGCCTTTCGGACGCACCATCGTAGTATTATACAGTACACCTATATTCACCGGGTTGGCGTAAATTCTATTTTCGTAACGGATCGTTAAAAAAACGCATACACTGCAGAGGCACTTTAGAAAGAAAAAAAAAAATGTTTTCGTGTCTATAGTTTAGTACAGCTTATGATATAATTTATAATATATATATATATACCGTATATACCTACGCTAATACTATATAATGTACTATGATATTACTATTCTTTTTCGCGCCGGTGTTTAAAATCAAAGGAGTGCGTAGCAGCAGTTTGTGTTATGTATGCGCTATACAGATGATGAGTGCGCTGACCGGAGGTCGGGCAGAACCCGCGAGGTATATATATATATATAGTGAGTGAAGAGAAACTATTATATACGCGTAATAGAGAATTGCTGCGGGAGAGGGAGAATTCAAGTGTGCATAGGAACAGAGCAGACGTGTACTCATACACACACGCATCACATACGTCATTCTACGTATATATACGATAGAGCACAAGTCGACAGATGGTTTATCCGAAAGGTAAATTACCGACTGGCTTTGTATGGGGTGAGGATTCGGGAAACGGGGTTAACGATCAGCCCGACATCAACAATACAAAACCTCTATCGGTTATGTACAACTGCAACGATTTGCATAATATTATATGTACAGCGCAAGACTGTAAGAGATAATATAGTGTACTCGAGTATTTCCTGCTGGTCTAAAAAACATCGTACAAACATCAAGCAACGTCTGCCGAATTAAAAAAAATAAATAAATATTGAATGAAAATTTCTCAATTAACGACCGGCGATTATAGTTTGTTTTGTATTAAATATTATGAAAATGTTTCTCGTTTGACGAACGATCAAATACATGAGATACGTAGGTACTACGATATATTATTATGTATTGATATGTGTATACAATGTATATGTATATTATCGATATAACCTTTATAAGTATAATAGTATAATGCATTAATGCTAATATAATTGTAAATCCATAGATATTATATGGGTACGATAAAATATGCTTATATACCTGGGTATTATTTTTATCACGACGAAATTGTTCATGGATACTTGATTTTTTGTTGACTTACCTGAAATAAAAAAAATAATAGCGTTAAAAACAATACCTTCAATGGTTTTTTATAGTAAAAATCAATAGCATTACAGCAATATTACCCAATTTTTAATATTTTAATTTCGGTATACCTACAATTGTATTTAGAACTTATGAAATACGTTATAGATTGACTTTGTGTCAGATTGTGACATTCATTATATAGTTCAGATAAA
Source organism: Macrosiphum euphorbiae (assembly GCA_949089665.1). NCBI lineage: Eukaryota > Metazoa > Arthropoda > Insecta > Hemiptera > Aphididae > Macrosiphum > Macrosiphum euphorbiae. The sequence continues at coordinate 29,645,320 of CARXXK010000001.1, forward strand.
TAGATAATAAAAAAATGTTTAAGAAATATATAGTTTAGGTTTATACTTTATACTGAGTTTTATATATATTAAATGATAAGATGTTGCAACGCACTATTTTCAGTATTTTCTCTCTCTGACCCACGTGCAACGTTGCAAATTTGCGTTAAGTAGAACCAATATTCAATATTGTATTCTTCTCTTTAGTATTAAAATTAATTTACCTAAAATCTATTAAAAATATAAGAATGTTATCTGTAATTGAACGTTTAACGTTGGTTTTTTACAATATTTAAATGAATTTTTCTGCGATATATGAGCATTTGTAAATTATAATATTTTACATATAGCCATAACGTTTATATGTTATTCACTTTAAGTTTGATAATAATTTGTCGATCCACTCTAATATTAAAGATCAACAATAAGATATTGGTTCTGTTGAACACGTATTCGCTATGTTGCGTTTAAGAGATAGTAAGAAAGAGAGAGAGATAGAGTGAGTGAGTGAGTGAGTGAGTGAGAGAGAGAATAAAATTAGTGCGCTGACAATAACCTCTTAATTTAAACCTTTTACTCAAAATAATTAAAATATTAAACATGTTGCAATTTTTCAAATCGAATTAAAATCGTTGTACAAATCTAAAACCTAAATTAATTTACATCTGGCTTAATTCATGCACAGTACTGCAGGTCTATTCACAATCATATGGTAACACGACGGACGACAGTTAATATACGCAATATGTCAAATACAATTTCCCTTTATGCATGTCTTCATTATATTATAATATGATTGTAATTAATTTGCATAATATCTCAGTAGAAATAAAAATTATGAGAAGAGATGTGTTACAATAAACCTAATGTTGGGTGAGATTTTCAGATACGCCCATTTTCAAGTTTACTTTTCTCGTTATTCGTAACATAGCATTTTCTACGTGTTTTACGATCCGGAAAATTTAGTTAATTAATTCATGGAAAAAATCGTCTGTACTTTAAGCTGCTGTGGTCGGGCAACTGGCCAATATTATATATCTTTTACGTATCAAATAAAATATAAAACGGAATAATGTCCTGCGTATTATAATAACATATAGCAATATTCAAAATTATATTTTTCCGTGTAATTTTAGCGTTTGTACTTAATAATATCATGACATTATAACACTAATATTATGCACATTAAATTATATCATATATACCTACAGAATAACGCGTGTCGGAAATATCGTTCGCAGCAGCCGCGCGCTGCAGCTCAAAAACAAATCGTCGCGGAGCATGTTTCGATGAAACAATATAATATTGTAATATGAAATATTGTGCAACACGCCAATTTGCTGTTGTTAAAATTCATATGACCTACCTACATAATATATAATATTATAATATACGATACGTATACAGTACATTACTATATTATAATGATGTGTGTGCTTATATATATATAGTGCGCGTATATGTACACCAGCTCCTCCTGTACATACATTAAGTATACATATATATATATATACACAATTATATCCATTATATATTTTGTACATTCGGTTTAACAAATAACCGTTTTTATGCGGCGGATATATATTACTACGCGACGTGTGGATTTTGTACCGCGAGCGGTGCGTATTATATATTATATTGTTATAAATTGTACATTTAGGTGTATAATATAATGTAGCACACGCCGCCGCTGTGTATGTAGTTAGAATGTATAATTAATGGACGATAAATTATCGCGCGCGGGTTTATTAGCGACGATATCTCTGGTGCAACGGTTGCGCCTATACCATAATATTATTATACCTGCAGTAGCTCTTGCGCGGCCACACAAACACGCGGTATACAAACGACAAATTTTGAGCGCGTCCGCACATCATTTTTTAACACTGTTGTCTATCGTCTACACCCCCCCCCCCCACCCTCTTACCCCAGAGATATAAAAATGTTTAAAATATTTATCGTAAACGTTTTCGTATAATATTATAATGGTGCGTGACCCGTTGTAATATACAGTAGGTAATACTAAATAGTATAGCCGACCGGACGACAAAGTATAGAATACTACTTAAGAGGATGTCAGCGCACTATTTGTTTTCTCTCTCTGGCCCACGCGCAGCATAGACAAAACGCATGAACGCAGAATCATTTTTTCTATGTTTTAAGTAATCTTAGAGTAAAATCACCTATTACAAAAAAAATGGAGAATAATATTTTTGAGGGAATGTCATATGGATTTTATATTTTATTGTTATTTGACTTTGTATTCGACTTTCAAAATAAACAAAAAAAGTTGTACATTAAAATGATGTTTAAATTGTTTTGAGACAATATTTAGACAAATCGATATGACATTCCCTCAAAAATATTATTTTCTATCTTTTTTGTAATGGGTGATTTTACTCTAAGATTACTTAAAAACATAGAAAAAATGTTTCTTCGTAAATGTATTTTGTCTATGTTGCGCGTGGGTCAGAGAGAGAAAACAAATAGTGCGCTGACATCCTCTTAACTAACGTTTGCGTTACGCATTATTGTGAATAATATAGTATGTTGTATAAATTCGATTGTATTTTTTTTTCGTCTATTTATGACGTGTGTTTTATGTATAATATGTAGTTCTTCTTCTGAACACTGCAGAAAGTAATAACCATTACATATAACACTCTATATAAAACGCGTCTGTTAAAGTTTTGGAATTTCAGTATAATCAAGTTTAACCGAAACGGTTCAATACACGACTATATTGACGAGTTCTTTATACGTAAAAATATACTATATATATTATATAAAATATAAATCGGTTCTTCTTGCTGCAATCTTAATCTCCCATATACTATAAATTATAATATAATATGTAAAATATACACGACGTGTATATCATTACTAAGGTTGGGCGAAATGGGTAAATGCATTTGAAATATGTATTTTACATTTTATATTCTTTTATTTTATGTTCATTTTGAAATTGTATGTTTTCAACGAAATATAAAATAAATTTATTTTAATATTTAAATTTGTATGTGTACCTATACCAATATACCTACGTATTTTTTTAGTCAGTGGTCAGAAAAAGGTATTCATACAACAGTAGTTTTTATCATTTTTTTCTATAAAATATAGAATATTTAGGTAATATGTATTGTATACTAACAATGATATTATGGATCTACTTGCTAATTGCAATTGCATATGTATTGGTTCGACAATACTTACCTACTTATTACCTATTGGTAACACATCAACCAAATGTTTGGCGTTTTAAATAGTTTAGTCGTGTACAGGTACGTAAATTCATATTATTATCCGATGTTTCGTGTTTAAATCGTGCATTATAGGTATATTATAACTACTTATGGTCCATTAGGTACTCATTAGCGATAAGTACCTACTATAAAATATTATAGTTGTTACCACCTGATATTTTTTTTAAATATATTTTAAATATTAAGTTTCCAAAAGAGATTTCTTTATTTTGCAGTTTATATATTATTGAATGGCTAGTGTGTCTGTACTTTGCCAAACCCTGCAAAACCCTGCACATGATAATATGCAAACACGGTGGTGCGTGTGGTAGGTCGTCGTCGATTGCAGCAGCAGACGCACTATATAGTGAGACTTTGTATGTTCGGTACCCGGAATCGACGGGTATAATGTACTATAGGCTGGTCGGCTCGGCGGCGCGCACAGATTTCTCACGGCGCGGTAACTCCGGTAGCTCGACGGCGGTGGCGCGGGGGGGAGGGGGTGCACAACTCTCGCGCTTACATTATGTACATATATACATATACGAACACGTATATTTATAGTTAGGTGCGCGGCGGCGGGCCTATTGCCTCGGGGGTAAGTTTTCGATGGGGTGCAGCACGTACGTATATATATACGCCACGCATAACGTATATACTGCTCGCCACGTATACGTATATACACGGCACGCATACAACGCTCGCGCTATAATGTACGGCAGCAACGGCGGTAGCGCACTGAAGGAGTTACCCCGCGCGCACGGCGAGCGGTGAGCCGCCCGCGCGAGTATATAGTGTGACAGCCGCACAATGGGTACTTGTTATTGCAACGGTTCCCGCGCGCGAGCGGGCGGCGGCGGCGAACAAAACGCACGTAGGCGAAAAAAATAAAAATCGTAGCGATGGAAAAAAAAAGGGGGCGGCACGCGCGCGCGTCTAATCCACCGCGTCCGATGCGATACACACACGCGGCCGCGGCGCGTATAATATATTATTATTATATAATATATGTATGTATACGCGAAAAGAGAAATCCGCCGCCGCGATACCATATATACGTGTTCGCGCTACGTACATAATATACTATTATATACGTATATGATTTTATAGTAATTTATTTCGTCCCCTAACGGCCGCCGAGCTGTTTTGTTGTCCGACCCCTATACGCGCGCGTATTATTATTATTATGCGGACGCGCTGTATATATATGATAATTATTAAAAGCTCCCCCCGACCCCGTGCGGGCCGCCGCCAACACCCAGTCACCTGAGACGCGAGCGCCGAATGTTACTTTTATCGAAACCTTAATCCGGGATTATTATTATGCAATTTAACAGCGATTCAAATATTATTATTATTATTATTATGCGTGTGCGATGCACATGGCGTGGTTGGCGGTGTGAGCGGCGGCGAGTGTGTTGCGTGAGTGTACCGCGGATGACGATCGTCTCGTGGGAGGGGGAGGGAGGGGTCGACGATGAAGGATAAGGAGGCACGAGAGCGAGCGGGAAAATCGATCGGGAAAACGAAAAATTTTTATTTTCCGTTTACGTCTCTTTTTTTTCCCATTCTTTCTTTCTTCCTTCTTTTCTTTCTATACGTTCTCGACTACTAGACCCACGCACCTCCTCCGCAAACACCGTAATGTCATAAATCTCGCGTTTTGGCGCCACCGTACACTTTCCTCTCATCCCGGCCGGGGGGTAGTCGCCGCCACCGCCGCCGCCGTCGCCGACGAGAATATTTCCTACCCCGTCTGCAGCGTTATTTTTTTCTCGGTTTTTTTCCGTTGTTACCGGCTCGTAAAACAATAAAAAACCACGCGGCGCACCGCCATTTAAGTCGACTTCTGTCTGTATATACACGTTTGGTATATATATACATATATATATAGGTATGTACATCGCGTATATCTCGCGCTGGACGACGCCGCCAAGAGCGTATAAAGTCAAAATTCCTCCGCTCCCGGAAACGGGACACTTGCAGGCTTTTGACGTGGTGCAGCGGCGACAAGTGAAATATTGGGTTTGTCGTTAAATACGATTTGAAACGTAATGACTTTTAAGTTTTTACCAAATTTCTTTTTAAAACAACATTACATTTTCCATGTACGTATATATTATATATGTATATTATCGTATGCATACACTACCATGTTTAGAGTGCAGTAAACTCTTTCAAAATTGAAAGTCTGCGTGGATTTTTCAAACTCGAAAGAACGATGACATTTTTTATTCCAACTATATAATATTATATAACAACATACTATAAGGTAGGTACGTAATATTTTCAATTTTGACAGGCGTCAAGATCAGTTATACAGTAAATGTATTTCCACCTTTCAATTTTATATTCTTCAATACAATGTAATATACAATAAGTCTGATACTTCATTTTCTCAATGCTCTACAAATATTCACACAATCACATCTAACAAACTCGTATGTAGTATAAAACGAAACAGTCGACACAGATACAAATTAAAAGAAGAAGTGTAATATTAATAAAGCGTACAAAAGTGAATTCGTGTACACTTGTATTTACTATTAAATACTATACAATATAACTATAAGATACCTAATATACCTACCTAGTACCTATACTACCAAGCAATAATTCTGAAATCGATTTGAATTTGTCGTATAGTATAATTGAGACAGGCTTTCCCACATTTTTTTATTTTTTATTCAAATATATGATACTTTTTTTATTTCTTTAATTGAACTTATTGATAATTTATGGGAATAAAATCAAAAATGTGAAGAAGCCGACGAATTCAAATCTGTTTTTAGAATTTTTATCGCTTCACTAAATCAATCGGTACATTGGAAATAGAACATATTATATAAATTCTCATGTTGCACGTGTGTTCACCGCTCTCAATCCCCACAAACGAAAATAAACGGTGTATAATATGTATATAATTTATTGTGTTAATTATTTGAATTCATTATTGTAATTTATTCATGTATATAAATTATAACATCCGAGTCCGGTTTACTCGCTTCGAACTATACCTACTCTCTCCTTATGTGAACATTTAGATCAATTGTCAAATTACGAGACGAGTCGATAAGCACCCCTATATTTCTTTAGGCCACTTGCCTTCCCCTACAAATATGACGGACGAGTTACTAGCCCCGATAATTTAATACCTACTTGATTAAAAAATGTTTGATCGTTGTGAACGATGCTTGCCAATTTATTTGCCGTGTGAACCTGGCTTAAAACTGCGGGTACACTGATGAACGTATTTTATTATTTTATATGCCATACATGGTTTTTTAACCCGTACAGAAAATTGAACCTACCTGCACGGTTATTCGAAACTGAATTGTCATTATTTTGTGACTGCTATCTGGCAACTATGTTCTATAATATATATCTAGTCCTAAACGAAACCATATCGTAATGTCGAATTACGTCCGAAACCCCGTGGCACATGCATATTGTCACCAGTCCCCAGTACCCTGCACTATAGTTTATACGAATATAAAACTATACTAATTTCCGTTAAATAATTTGTTCATGTCATCAGAGAACTGCTGTGTGTTAAGTATACTAATTATATAGCCTATATAGCGATCCGATAAAAATTAAACCATGAGGTGCGTACGCAAGTGCATAATTCAACTCCAAAGTATCAAAGTTTTACCAACTACCAAGTTTGTCGTTTTTACTTAATCCAACCTACGGTGGATTGGATATACACTCCGATGGTTTTTCATCGTCCGGGAAAAAAAAGCAATTAATACAAAACCTTTTTTTTTACTCTATTTGTATATCTATTATTTTTTAAAGATGGTACCGTAGTATAATTTCGTAAAACACTAAGATTTTAAACAGGTAAATACACAGCAAAATTACCACTATATTATACACATTAATTACTAACCATTTTAATACAAAAAAAAAGTTTAAGATTCAACAGTATATACATTTTGCTGGACACATTGAGCTCTTTCGGACAATTAAAATCAAAAACATCCCTCTATTTGTTATGTTAAACCACCTTGCCAAAGTCTCGAGGTAATGACGAACATTAATTAATAGCTATAACAATGAAACTGTCCGCGAAATTCTGATTGTGAACAGTGCAACAGTAGTATGTTTATGAGAGTTTAGGTTTACGTCTACTAATTACGTCTATTATTACTATATTATAATCTGTTTCAGATATGTAACCAATTGCAATCATTTATGTAAAAAAAAAAACTACACCGTAATAACTCGGCCAAGCGACATCTGACATTTTGGCCTTTTGCTCAGGATACAAAGATCGTAACGTGATGTTAAATAGTCTATAACCTTTCTTAAGAATTTCAGATATTGCTACCAAATGAAAAAATAATTTTTCTTCAAGTCCAACTAGTATTTCCAGAGATTACCTCGACTTTCAGATATATATCTGACTACATAAGCCTTTATATATAATATACTATTTACCATAGATTATATTATACCTAATTTATAATACAATAATTCAAAATAAAATAATTGGTAATTCAAAATTACGCATTTAATTTATATGTTTATAATAATATGAGAATCATAAATTTAAAATGTTATTATTTATTTCACACGAGAGAAAAACATAGTTGGGTATCTCAAAATTAATAAAATATGTTATTATTAAATATAATATACAACTAAACTATATTTTTTCTAATAAAATATGTTATTAGTTTATTTTAATCATCTATACCTTTATCATTATTAATTTCATACTATCAAATATGTATAATGAAATGTGGATTTTTAGTATGAGTATAAAAATCAAGATACCCTTTCTAATGTATTGAGTGCAGAATTGGTAAGTCACTTACATTCGCATTCATAGGAAGTAGGAACTGCATTTTATTATTTTAATTATATTCTACAATTAATATTTATCTTATAAAACCCAAACACAGTTATTCATCAAATTTAAAGACAAAAAATACTAAATCAGAACAAATAGATTATAACATGTAAAATGTTTTTGACTTCTAATATAAATAAATATTTTTATGATTAAGGTATTAATGTATTACTCATGTGTACGTAAAAAGTGTATTAATACAGACAAAAGATTTCAATTTAAATTATTTAGCATCGGACATTATAACTTATTAATTTTGTATTAAAAGTTGGCTAGGTACTTATTTTTTAATATTAAAATAATAATAATAACTCGTCACCAAGTTATTCTTCGTCTTGAACCCGAATGTAGGATATAAAAAAAAAAAAACCAGTGTAGGTGACGAAACGCGAGGTGACGAGATAAATTATTATTTTGAAACGCGCTTGTAAAAAAATATAGTCATTCGATGCCAAAAATTCAGGTGAAAAATTACACTCAGTCGAAATATTCCTGTCCACGAGTCATTTAAAAATAAACGTAAATATTCTCTATTTCGGTTCCAGCATTATTTTACTTTTTATATAAAAGTAAAAAACGATACGAGCACAAGACAAAAACAGAATAGTGTGTCATCGTAAATGAGATTATATGTGAAGCTCCCCTATGAAGATTAATATTTTGTGAGCCCGCATGGGTGTGTAATGAGATCGGGCCCGCATTGCGTCTCTTTTCATAATAATATTCTATTAAGTAACTTCAGGTGAAAAAAATTTAATCTCGGTGTTAGAATTAAGCATAATAAAACCCTATAGTGGTACGTTAATAGCGTTTTCATTAAACGTGCTTAATTGGGACCACAAGGTAAATTGTGTGCGCCATAAGGGAAATTAATAACATTAGTTTTTATTGTTACTAATGAATTTATGACAAAGTTTAAAAATATTCTGTACAAGATATAAATATTCTTTATTTTTTTTTTTGTTACAATTACACCTAAAGTTTAAAGTTATTATTTACCTCTTCTACAACGTACAAATATTATTACAATTATAAAAAAAACAATATAAAATAATACACGTATAATAATTTGTATGCATTTTTACAAGTCATTAATCTCTATCATTAAAACGATGTATTTTAAAATGTTCAATTAGATAATTATATTATGTACACAATATAAAATAATTACGGTAAGAATAACTGTAGTAAAAGGCAGTATATTTGCTTAGGTAACCAAAATGTTGGTAGATAATGGGAAAAGGCAACTCGCACTATTAAAGAAAAGAAAATTTCTTTGAGAAATACATTAAGATCCAAGATTTCCTTGGTTCCGTGATATTCGAAAAAGTCAACAGTGAATAACAGTAGTATTTAATCGATAATAGGGACTCAATTGGATTACCTGGTTTACATTATTTTTTCTGCTTCAAAAAACTGAAAAAGATTTTCAAAAACCTGGTGAATTTCCCAACAGTAGTTGTCCCGTGATTTATTTACGGGTATATTTCCAGCTAGCCATTTCCCTCGGCTTTCCGCAAAAGGCGACTATTAATCTCTAGACGGTTTTTTCTCCCTCTCATTCCTCAACCTCTTACACCATTGCCATCGTCATCGCCATGTTAAAAAAAAACTTTTGTGCCCCAGTACAAGTATTGTTACTTAGAGTCTCTTTTGTGGTAAACACAAAACTGATGAGTTCTTATTATTCGAAAATGTTCGATACTCGAAACGGCTCTCTAAATTATCACGGTCTTACAGAACAGTGAGCAAGGCCCGTCAAAGGTGCGAGTCGTTCGCTTTAAATCACTCTGACCCAGCTATCGCGGATAAAGATGGAGGGGTGAAAAAATTGAAAAAAAAAAGCTAATGACTATTATTATGCATAAAATTAACGCCCTTATGACGTTTACACGTATTATATGGTTATTTATACGTAATATTAATGTGTGGGCATCGGCGGGGTCGAGACGCTTTCCTCGCGATTAATACGCCTTGTCAGTCGGCCGGTGCAACCTCAATTTGTCAAAAGTTGAAATACCCACGACGGATCTCTGATACGTGCTCTCAAAGTACTAAACCAAAATGCAAGTTGTTCATTAAAACGTCAAAGAAAAATACAAGCGTATTATTTTCTAATTCTATGAGAGTAAATTATCGTTATAATATGTTGTACACTATTTTAATCAAAAATCATATTTATCATGAGCAATATTTTAAGGTACATTATACTGCATTACTGCAATGTGAGTCCAACGTTTTTGTAATAATTAAAGTTAATTTAATTGATTTTAATGCTATAAATATAAGTTATTAACAGACTGCATGTGACTTGTGAAAATAATGCAATACAGAAATTGAACAAAATTAGCTGTTTTAAATAGGATGATTTACCAAGCATGTTCGCCCCCCATATTTCATTTAAAAATGAACTTTTTTTTTTTATTGTGGTATCGAGGACTGGAGGAGGAACTATGGTGCCAGTACTTCTCCTCCAGCCCCCAATTTAAAAATAAACTAAAGAAATTATGATTTTTGCAAATTTAAAGTACCTATACTTATACTCCATATATATTAGAATACTTGAGATATTTGTACTACTATATAAGGAGTGGACTGTCTCGATAAAAAATAATGATTTTCAAATGAGAAACCACCTTTTTACTGTAGATTATTTAGGGACATGTTTTTTGAAAATGTTGATGTAAGTACTTCATTCAAAATTTGAAAGAGATATGTTTTTTAGATATCTATTAAAATGTTTATATTAAAAATAATAGTCTTTAAAAACAGCTTACATAAATATAAAATAGATGTAACATTGAATCTATTATTAATATTTTATTAAACTTGGACCATTTTTAATAAATTATAAATATTTATAGGTACCAACATTTTCTAATTACCACAGCCTCTGTATCGTCTGAGCCCATTATCATCGACGATCGACATATTATATTCTCTTAGTACCTACCTACACAAAGTTAAATAACTCAATAATTACTTGTTTTAATTATGATTTTTTATGTCAACATTTTTGGAAAATTATCAGCTAAATAACTTACAAGAGAAAAGAGGGGTTTTCATTTGAAAAGCAGAAGTTTGTATCTCTACAGGACATCCATATTATGTAGGTAGCTAATGCAAATATCTCAAGAATTAAAAAAATCTTGTAGAAGAAGAAAAATTGAATAAGCATGTTTGGTTATTCACCCTGTATATACACTTATATAATAGTTAAATACGTCATACATATGAATGTATTTTATAAAATATGGTAAGCCACAATGTTACTATTATATGTGCTACACGATGTATTATTAATATCTTAGATAATTGTCTCAGTTCTTAAAAATAATTTATTTTATACACGACGAATATATTTACTGTTAGACATCACTACATCAGTAATCATGAACTTACAGCAGATCGCAATAATTAAGGTCGCGTATTGGATTTCACTTGAACCATATTGCACACTGCACTATAGCTATTCTATTCATTTCTTTTTGTACGGATCATAATTATTATCATCGAACAATGCCACACTAATATAAAGTTCTAGTATGTACTTTTATAACTGTGGCACTTCAAAAATGTCTCAAAGGTACTTTTATACATATAATATATGGTTCAATCAAATATAAGTATTTGCTGCAGTTAAAAATTTACAATTATTTCTATCAACTCGTTATAAAGTAATTGTGAATATATAATAGCTCAGATACCTACATCTTTGCAGGGAAATTAACATTTCAAACAATTTTCATTATTTCTTAAAATAATTTAAGTTCTATAAATTGGTTCTCATAATAATATAATTACCTTATTATCCAATAATAATGAGTGTAATTATCGGATATACTTTTGTTCTATAAAACATGATTTTTATTCAAAAGTATACGTCATTATAATCATTATAAATAAAAATCACAACAATTCAATTGAATTATGCATTAAACAAAACAAAAAAATTGTAAAATATGTAAAAGTATATACCTATAATAAACAAACAATATTACATTACTATACCTATAATATAGATATACCCATTACCCGCCGTCGCCAACTGCAATTTTAATTGATTATTTCAATTTCTAGTATGGTACATTATAATTACATCAACGGTGCAGCACGAATAAAATACTTTCAATAGGTATTGGGTGTATATATTTTAATACATATTATTATATAGCATTATAACATTTACGACAATTTGTGTCCATATGTGCTCTCCGAACTGCACGTTTTCGTTGTGCAGTCGATTCCGTTTAAAGGCAGCAGCAGACCTATCGATGTATATTTATAGGTTATACGAACATAGTGAGGCTGCAGTTAAGCAGTTTACGATCCAGGTGTGTCCGAATATCGGTGTGTATTTTAGCCCCGAGTCAGGATTACTCAACACGTATACGAATAACTTGTCTGGTAATTTTTATACCTATATATATATATATATGTGTGTATACGCGTGTGAGCTGGTACAATAATTGGCCCTGCGGTGTGCTGCTGTATATGCCACACGTACCGCATGCGCCGGGTCCATTGGGTATCCGGGATTTATTTTTAGACCGCCTTAAAAACCACCACATGGGAACACCTGAAAATCTGTTATACGAGATACCGCCAGATCCACATCCTGTGCGCTGCAGTTTCACCTTCCCCACCAACGCACACAACCCCACGACGAAACATAATTTTACAGTTCTTAATTATTATTATTATTATATAATATATTAATATATAGTTACCTAAAAAATTAAACGTACCAATATAGGTTGTACCTTTATATAAATTGCATTATTTCAACCAACTATAATAATTAAATTATACATAAGTATTATTAAGCATGATGTATAAACCCTAACCTAACCTATAACTTAGATAATGTAATTAAATGTCGTAATTAATGTTTAAAACAATTTAAATAGTTATCATTTTTGATAATAACCCTACCAAACAAAATCTTACAGTTATTTTAGATTCTGAGTGGAACGATGAATGTATTGATTTTACAATGGTGTGTGTTTTTTTTTTAATTTTTGTGTCTGTGTACACGATAACGGATAAGTAGTCGAAATAATGCTTCGATTTTCAACTTATCTAAGTATCTTGTTCCATGGGAAAGTGAATATTGTTGGTGCATTAGGGAGGTCAATTACCAGTAATTTCCAAAAGCGCCGTGAAAAACAAAAGAAAAATTAAGCAAAAGCGGGAATTTTTACGCAAAATCGACTTTGGTTTTTAGTGTAACTTCAAAACAAATTACCGAAGATACATGAAATTTTAACTGGTTGTTTATATTTGCAATTTCTATACACTAACTTTTCGTTTTGAACTGTTTAGGGACATTTTCAGTTTTCAATTTTATAAGTTTTTTTTTCTATGAATGTCAATAAAACTTTATTTGTTGAGTAAAAATACTAGAAAATTTAATACAAGGCTCCTACTATATCGTTACATTTGAAAAATATTTAAAATCCTTAGTCACAGTTTTTTTTATTAGGTAAAAATGGTATTTGTTACCAATTTAACACCATCCAATATAATTATACAGTAACCCACTTGTAACCTACTGTACAGCAGAGCGACATCCACTTGCCAACCGTTCTTTGTTTAAATATATTTTGAGCTACATTTTTGAACTTACAATTTGAATAAGAAAACATTAAAAATAAAGAATTTAACACTTAAAGTTTGGATTTTATAAGTAAACAAATCTTTTCATCTCCATGAATATTTTATTTAATCGCGATTATTTTTCAAGTTACACTATAAAAGTTACTTCGTACACTTCTCCAACTATCAATTACATTATCACTCGGTGGTGTTGGCATTCGGTGTTTAAACGTTCCGTGATGATCCCAAAACAATTTTTGTTTACGTTCCATCGCAACTGATTATATATATATATAGGCAAAGCTAATAAACGTACACTTGAAACCCCTCGAGATGACAAAAACGATTATAATACGTTTCTTTATAAATTCAAACCAGCTGGAATGTACTTTTGTTGTTTCATTTTAAATTTGATGTTTGTATAAAGGTAATATTTTATTAAAAATATACATTTGCTTTGATATGTTTTAAATGTTTACATCCGGCGTATATTCACATTTTATTTTGTATTTTTAATTACAATTATACACATGCTATTATACTCCTACAGACTGCAAACTATTTATATAGTTTTAACAATAGGTTTCGAAATACATGTATATATTAAAAATATTAAGTTATTGTAAAGTAGATAAAAAATTAAACATTATAAGTACTCAATTAATAACCCTTGCTAATTTATTCCGGGTAATAAAAATTTATAAAAAAAATGGAAATCTAGTTTCTGTAATAAATAAAAGAGTTTAAAACAGGTACTAAATAAGATAATAAGAATACGACTTAATTATAATAAAAACACAATAATTAATGATTAATGACAGTTAATTTATGATTCTTTCTTTGAGTCGCGTATCTCAAACGATTTAATTAATGTAACAAGTTTTCAAAACTATGTAATATGACAGAATTTATTCCAAAACTCAAAGATGCGTTTAACATTAAAACAAATTATTATATGTGTCAAGCGTAATAATAATAATATAGTAATAATAATAATAATAATTAATGGATATTTTTTTACTTCACAACCAACAACGCCACTGCAACGGTTAACATTTCGATTCAATTAAATATAGAAGGGATATCAAAAAATAAATACTGTGACGGTTGGGAACCAATTCTTTTTTTTGTCACCTTATATAATTGATACACCTAAACACAACTATATGGGTGTATTTAACATTCAGCTAAACGATTCAGAACGTTCAATAATACTGTGCGACGAATGCAGCAGACTCACTCATACCCCTCTCTCTCTCTAATTCCCTCTCTTTCTCACTCTCTCACTCCTTCTCTTCCTCATTCTCTCAGCTCCTTCTCTTCCTCACTCCTAACCGTTAACATATACTACCGGTCGCCCGCCTCCGTAACGGTCACGTACACGTGTTGTCGATATGTGTGTGACTGTTTTATAATACATATATATTATATACATATATAATATAATATAATATGTATACGCATTTCGCACAGCAAAGCCGAGTGAATAGCAGACGGCGCCTCAGGATCGACGGCGACGGGGGGGGGGAGAAACGGTAGTAGCGGGGACGGTTAAAAGGAGTGGGCGACACAGGCGGCGGCGGTGTTTACCTGGCGGCTGTAATACCTTTCCCGACGCCGGAGCGTCGGAAGCCGATGGCGTGGGCGGCGGCGGGTAGCATTCAAGGGGGCGCCGTACAGGTCGAATCGATACCGAGGCCGGACCTTACCGGTGTGCGTGTATATATGGAGGGAGGACACACGGCCGCCCGCCTCAGGTGTGCCCGTGAATTCATCATCGCCGCCGACGCCACCACCACCACCGCACAGCCAATGCGCCGCCATTACGACGTCGACGACCCTCGAAATCATTACGGATGCTGCGAACCGAATTCGGTCGACGATTTAGGTATCTGCAGCGGTATGATATGTATATCTATATGATATAATATATTTACAGAGGCGTTCGGTAGAAAATAATTCAATAGGAACGTTTGACATTCTCTTTAGGGTTTTTTTTTCGAAGTATATACCTTTCATTGATATTGCATCTATATTGAGTATATTATAATATTAGGTATGAGTGTATAACAATTATATATTTTTATTATATGTATAGGTTTAAAGCGATGAGTGTATAATGTTACCAAGTCTATGTTATAGACTATCGATTTGATATTATGTAGAGTAATTCACCACCGCCGATTCTTCTGTATATACGATGAATGTCAGAGCGCGTAACAAAAATATATTTTATGAAAAGAATTATCTACAATTAACTCTTTCGACTAACCAAAAGAAACTTTAGGAGTTTAATGTAGCCTAACAAATTACCACAATAGTATATTATATATAGGCACCGCGTGTGCAAGTTTATACCAACTACTTGTATTATATATGTCTATATGGCCAGTGTCGGCCTGGCCAGGGCCGCGGGGCCGCGAACGCGGCCGAGGCCCTGAGCTTTTTTTTTTTTTAGTTTATAATTAGTGGCCAGGACCACCACCCCAACGTAGAGTAGTCAACAAAGCGTCAAATATACGGTACAATTAAATGTACGACGATGAACGAGGGAGTGTCGATCACTGGGGCCCACAGGCTGCAGGGGCCCCAGCCGAAGTCTTAACTAAAAATATTGTTTTCTATATTAGATTTGGATAACAATTTTTACAATCAATATGACCACCCCAATTTTTATTCACAAAAATAATCGTACAAAACTTTAATAGAGCCCTTCATTGAAAGTGACAATTGGCCTAGTTGCGCTACTGACGAAGTGTATAAATGGGGCCGGTTTAGAGAGAGCCCACGGGGCCCGGGGCCCCACAAGATTCAATTAATAAGAGGCCCCCACGAGATAATTACCTTTCAGATTATGCAGTAAGTTATATGTCAACCTTATATGGCCAGATGATGGGTCCTAAATCCGGCCCTGTGTATAAGTTATAGAATTTGAGTGTAGTGTACAATCACTACAAACACGTATCTACTATCTAGTACGATATAATAGAATCTATATTTTGTCATGGTGTATACGGGTGCGGTGTGCTGTTTACTCGTATAAGGTGTAGTACAAAATACAAATGTAATGATAAACGAGATGATTTGAACGCACATAAGATTTTTTGTACAACAAAATTGTCGGGAAAATCGTAACGAGTACAAATACAATAAGTCAATAACGTCTATGTGTGGGGCCCCTGTATGGCCGTACAATAGGTTTGATAAATTGTCTAATCAATTATTATCATTAGCGCTATATCGAAATAAAGAAGTAAGAACAATTAAGTTAAGTAATTAAAGAACTTTCATTTCATTCAAACTCATTTTATAATTTATTTACAGTTTATAAATATGTATTTATTTTACCCTCTACTCAAGTGACTTGTGAAAGGGTATTTTCTAAACTGAAACTTGTGAAGTCTAAAATCAGATCAACAATAAGTCAACAACATTTAATGCTTATTGCAATTGAAAAAGATATCAAGATTCAGAAAACTCAAATTATTGATACTATAGCTACATAACTACCTAAGTCATCTAAAATGTTACATGAATTGCTCATTTAGTATTTAAGTTTTTTATATTTAGCTATTACTTTCTTTAAAAATAATGTTGTGTCAACTTTTGTTCAATGTTCGTCTTCTTTATTATATTTTGGATGATATCTTTTTCGTAATTTGAATTACATTTTGTTTAGTAACTTATTAAAATCATGTGTATCATTAAGCACGTCAGAAGTTAATACTTGGTTTTAGACTTTAGTAGAGAATTGTAAAAGTGGAAAAATTTTAATCGAGCGACTATTTGGTGAGTGGGGGGAGGGAGGTAAAAGTCAGCGTTAATAATTGGCGTTTAACGGTCAGCATCAAACGGTGCTGTTCAATATACAGGTTTCACTTTAATCACACAACTATAGTCATTTTTTATTTTTATTCATAAGAAAAAAACTGAATTCTGACATAATATATCATAAGTTAGTTTACAAAAAATAATTCATTTACACATTGGCTGATTGAGCGGGGGGGGGGGGATATACAATAACTCTAGGAACGAAATTGTTCATATATGTATAGTAAATGAAGAAAAAAAATCGAGGCCCCAGAGAAAAATTGCGGCCGAGGCCTTTTATATGCCAGGCCGACACTGTATATGGCAATGACATGTCGTGGACAAGTGGGTAAATAGTCTGATGAAAATTGTTTTTACCTTATAATTACACTGAAATTTAGTTATATTAAAAAATACAGTATCTATACATGCAAATTAAAAATAAATAATAATATACACATATTATTAACTATTAAGACACTGAAAGGACAATAAAAACCAACACAAATCATTTAAAATCTCAAGAGTTTAAACAAAATATAAATCACGAATATTATTCAGATATATATGAAGGATAAAATTGTGTTATCTCCGCTAGCAAACAAAGGTTATAAAGAAAACAACATTTTCTTTGCAAAGAGTAAATAAGACATAAATATATGTTATGCGTACAATTTATTCACAATATAGTAAATAGGTACACAAACGAAACTTAAAGAGTTTTTAATATAAAAAGTTTGACTGTTTATGTCCATACCACCTTCTAATATGTATATACATTATATACATTATACATATATAATACCGAAACTATTAATTGATGATTATGTAAATAATTGAGAACACAAAATTTGAGTTACTTTAGTACAGTTATTTTAGAGTCTCTATGTGAGTCCCTACACATAAAAGTTAATTAAATACAAATAATAAGTTTTTATTATCTATGGATTTATTATTTTATTTTGGCATGGAACTATGATAACGTTCTATGATATAATGGGCAAACCATCCAAATTTATGAACACCTAACTAGTTTGTTTTATTGTACGAATAAACAAAAATAACTTAACCGGCAAATGACAAATTTTTTTTTATTTATAATAACGACACAACGTATTTATTTATTATTTATAACTTTTGTAATATAGTGACTAGGCTCAATAAATTCAAAAAGTTCAGTCTTCAGTGATGTAAAATTAAGTTATAGGTTTAAATTAACATTAAGCATGCCTACAGTTTATTAAGTATTAGCACTGATTAGTACAATTAATAAGTATGATTAAAATCGCGTATGCTAAATTTTTAAATTAATATAACGTATAAAAAAAAAAATAAAACAATAAAACAAAGAGACACTCTGATTATTATATTAGGTATATCTATCTATGTAATCTTTCATTACATTTTTATGATTTTACTAACGGTTGACAGTGGAAAAGCTAAATAAAGTTCGTGATTGTCTTATACAATAGTTTGTCAGTTTTAAGAACTTGGATTCCAACACAAAATATTTTCTGAAAATATATGAATCATTACAATATAATAAAATAAATAAACAATAATAATATAACACCAACATCTTAGTTACTGAACTCAAAATCTAAAAGAATAAAAATATTTTTGTCTGAAACATTTCTTGAAGATCATTATAGATATAAAACAGATGTTCAAATAAAATCGAATACAAACTGCATGTTAAAAAAAACAAATAAAACTATGATTAAAACATGCTGCCCATAAGTATTCACGTGTTTTTCATTCGTAGTAACATAATGATATATTATATTAGGTCACTTATATTTAAATCTCTCCTATAATAATGTTATTATTATTCATTTTTTGTTTCTGTGCCCACGGTGTCCGCGTGAACGTTGCTGGACTATGGGCCAACATTCAAAATGAATGAAATATAAAATAAACAACAATATTCTCGGGAGTATATAATATAGCTAGTAAAATTATGTATACAATTCGTCCATTAAAACAAACTTTAGTCTTTACGCATTGTATGTAGAATTTAGATATAACATATTATTAAAAAAGTTGAAAGTATGAAAGTGTACGACCATTTCAAAATAATTTATTGATGCAGGACTTGGTATATATAGCCATATAGGTTATAGTTATTGAGTATTGACAATTCAAAATAGAATATATTTTTTCACGTACGTATATTGTATTACATAATAATACTTAAAATTAACTCAATTTTAACCAAACCAAATTTATACAAATCTTTGATGAAAATATTCTTCTATAAAATGATTTATGCCAGAAGTGAAGAGTTGATGAAGAAAAAAATCTAATTTTCCGATTAGTCAATTCATTTGAATTTTCATATACATTGAACAAATTAACCGGAAGTCTAAACTCTAAATTACGTCTTATACCTTCTTGATAAAACTTGAAACATCCGTATGAAAAGTTGTTCATCACTGGTCTATCAAAAAACGTTAGAACTCTACTTTTCATAATTTGACTAATAAGCGTAATAAAGGATATATTTCAATGTTTTTTTTCAATGTTTTCGTGGAACTCTGCCAAAAGTGTTTAAAAAAATCTTAAAAATCGTTTTAGAGTAGGTAAGTACAAAGACGCACGTTGAAAACCGTCCACCGCTACAGACAGTGGTCGGGAAATGAATCCTGCGGACACAAAGGAAACGGTGATCCGATGCGCGCTATATAATACAATTTTTTATAAATACCAAGTATATTATTAATATTTATTAATATTATTATTTTTACTATAGTTCCACTGCATCACAAATTTTCACAAAACCGGTATCTACTACTACTACAGTAAAACCGTAAAAATAAAATATATTATATGGTATAAGTAGTGGAATTGTAGAAAGAATTTCCGCGATTACGCGTCTAAAACAGAGACAGCTCTGGCGATGGCCCCCACCCCACCGCTGGCGATCGCTTGCGCCCCCCCGCCACAACCAGCCAAATCGAATATTATTTTTAGCGTATACATAATATACACTCTCTCACCACACACACACACACACACACACACGGTCGACACCGTCTAATAAAATATATCGCGTGGTAATTAATAGAAGGCGTCACACGTGAAGGATTTAACCTGTCCGCTACACGGGACGTCACTTATAAAACAGGCACTCAGACACCGGCCGCCGCGCCGGGCGAGGGGGTCTATTAAAACCACGGTGGACGGTGGTGGGCTAGGGTGGGGGGATTAAAACCGCGCCATTTTCCACATGCATCAGAGTGCGAGAAGGAATATTATTAAGAGAAAAAAAACCGCACGTGCGTCTATTTATAATTACATACTGTATACACATAACGAGATTACGCGGCGGTCGTGGTCCCGTCGTTTTAGGTGGAAAAAAATAAAAATATTCATAATCGGCGGTGGAGGAGAAAGAAATCCAATCGCGATGATAGAAAGCGACAATTTTAAATTGACATTTTAGTAGGTGCGTAACGATAAAAACTAAAAAGGTTAAAAACAATTAAGTGCACAATATTTTCATCCCCGAATATACCTACTACACCTACACATAGGTACTGTGATTTTTAGTAAAAATATTTATCTTATTCTATATTATAAAATATATTTAACTAAAAAAAAGAAAAAGAAAAAATGAATATTAAAACTCAATCAATTATATCTATAGTCAAATTAAAAACAAAATACTAAAATTGAAATTCAACGTTTTGAATTGATATTTTCAGCAAATCGATAATTCATTTGTTAATATAAAAATCAAAACGACTATAGTAATATACATAGACATAATACTTTTTAATCAACAAAATATGTTACTATTTACTTGAAAATGTAACTTGTCAACATTGAAAAGTTAAAACTTAAAAAAATACTATTCATCTTATAATTTCCTGGTTGTTTTGTGCTATAGAGATTTTCAAGCAACATTTATGAAATGGTTATGTCTAATTTGTATATTATAGTAGTTTATTTTTACGAAATTTCTTTTTACCGCTATAACTTCACGTCTTCAAGAACATTTTACAACATTGTAATATTGTCGATTGAAAGTAATAAGCTGTAACGGCAACGCTGTGTATCATTTATATTAAGTTATTTTTCCAGTGCCCCGTTACAGGTCCACCCCCGCCGGCCTGAAAGTTGTTAAGCTTTCTATCGCCAATAATCGCCTGCTGCAGACGTCCGCGCGCATAATGCCTACCTACTATTTAAACATTGGAACATGTAACATTATAAACACTGGGGCCTGTAATATATGGGGAGAAGGGGCGGGCTCCGGCTGTACGTATATATTAATATATCGTGTTCTAAAAGCCCAATTCAGAATTTCAAACATATATTTATATCGTCGATGTGCTGTGTCCGTTTGTGTATAATATTATAGCCTACGAGTATAGAGATACGTCCGCGTCGTAAACATACAATTTCCCAACGTAACCTTTTCCCTTTGCGACGTATGTGCAGCGGAAACTGTGTCGAGGAAGGGGTCGAAGCGGGGTGTACGTGTATAATATAGTGTGATGGTGCGCGCTATAGTGGGGATGGAATACATTTTCCGAAATATACGCGCCGCGCCGTGGCGATCTTCTTTAATCGATTCTATATACCTGTATATACATTACGAAATAACGGTTCGGCGTGGGTGGTGTTGGTATACAGAAACGAAAAAATATAATATACATAATATATTATGCCGAAGGTGCACGTGAGGATGCCGCTTCCGCCGCTGCCACCACCGTCGCCACCGCCGCCGAACGTGTATCGATTTTTGACAAATCCAAATCTCATTATCATATGTACGCGCGAGTATATACGTGTGCCACAGGCCTTGCAGAAAATATATACATACGTATTGTACAAGGCGACGGGGAGGGGGTTGCGTGCAGGACGACGGTTTTTGGCCAACACAACCCTTCGGTATTATATATATATATTATAATATTGTATTGTTGTTGTGCAGCGTGTGCGGGGACGGGGCGTCGGTACAACGACAACAGTTATTGCTGTATATTATACACGCCGGCTGGACCCATTGTGAAGCGCGTGCTGCGGGGGAGCCGGCGTCGTCGGTCGGTCGGCCGGTCGGTCGGCTCGGCACACCTGGACAATTGTCACCCGACGACTACGACAGCTACGACTACGACGACGACGACAACGTCACAGCCACACGTGTGACACTCCGCCACCGCCGGACTCCCCCGAAAAGCGAGCGGGGGCCCTGGTGACAATGGCACACGCTGGGGTGGACTTTACAATAAATTACGCGTCACCCTTCTCGTGCCGCACACACTGCACCTATATGGCTATGTGTGTATGTATGTGTGTGTGTGTGTATGTGTGTATAGCCCTCTCCGTCGCTCTCACATGCGATATTATATATAATATTATTATTATTATTATTATACACTCGCGCGCGCACTGCTGCAGAGCCTGCAACTGAACCGCTTTGTGTACTATGTAAATCTGTCCGTCGGGTCCGCGAGAGCGTTATTTTTATTTATAATTTTTTTTTTCATTTTTTTCCCCCCATCGTAGTATGCACGTACCTAATCGCAAAGCGAAACCGTCGAGACGTAAAAATATGAATGAACGACGAGGAGGAGGAGAAGAAAAAAGTCACTAATTATCAACGGAGTCGAATCGACGGGCACGCGTATTATAATATATTATTTTTATTAATAACAATACGTATAATATATGGCCCTTTTGTATATATTATATTATTATACCGCTGTAGCAGTGAATATACAACAGACGTCGAACATTCGCACTCGCATATGATGTATAATATGTATTACATATAGGTGTAAGTGCCTTATAATATAATACATCATGTGATATATTATAATTCATAACAATACGGGGTGATCCATTTAACATAAGACACTATTATTATTTCAAAAAACAATAGCTTTTTTGAAAATGTTTTTTTTTTGCATAACTTTAAGTTATTTCAAAACAATATACTTTAAGTTATTACACTTTTCAATGAAAGCATATATTTTTAATTTCATAAACTGATTTAATTTTACTATACGGAGTATTTTTATCTATGGAAATCAAATTTGGATTAGAATGTATTAGATATAACTTATGAGTGGTGTATACTACTGGCATAATAGTGGACCAACATTTTAGAGACTATAGAGATTAAATCTATTAAGTAGTATCAACACTTCACTCCACTCATAGAAACTTTAAATCCTTATAAGTTATAAATGATAAACTACTCTTCCAAAATTCAGTTTTTATAAGTATATACTTACACCAAAAATATTCTGCTTTGAAATAAGGAATTAGAAAAATGCAAACAGTCACAAAAACATTTTTAAATTAATAAAAATATTGTTTTTAAGTTTTAAGGACTTTAAATTAAATATGTAAAAAAAAAATTATTTTTGAAATAATGAGTGTCTTACGTTAAATATATCTTAATATATTATAATATGGTCACTATTGCTACGATGAACCAAATGCAACAAGGAATGATACAAATTCAAATCTTGTCACTTTTTTTTCTTTTAGTTAGATACAACTTTAATAAATTAAACAGATTAAAACTAATTGGTCCTTACTTGTGTTTCTTATTGAATATAAGAAAAAAGTAAAATATGTTACATAAAATTAATTTCAATACGCCTATATTATATTATATAGAATTAAGGTTTATATTATAATACAAATATAAATGTAATACATAAACTTTTATAACAACTCGAATAATTTCTTTTCAAGTACCAGTTACTAAAAAATTAGTTGGAATAAACTTTAAACTTTTACATAAAGATGACTACGTAAATAATATACCCCACTTTATTTATGAGTTAAAGGATTTTTATTTAAGTTTTGTGAAAAAAAAATGTATACTTACGAAATAATAGTTTTACCATTTACTATCTATTTTCAGTACTATATTATATGGCATTACTATAATTAATTCTTAATAAAAACTATAAAGTTTTCTGGTGGTATTCTCTGTTACTTAATACTTAATAGTATTATAGTTATTGCAATCTATAATTTATTGGATTTTTGGAAATTTTAGATTTTGAGTGATCAATGTATTGATTTCGTATGTTTTTTTTTTGTGCCTACCAGACACTTTTCCTAGAAAAAAACTTCTTCAATTTTAATGGTGGATTCTGATAGTAAATTGTATCTAGTTAATAGATACTTTAAGGGGTCAAAAGAAAAATTTCTGGGTTTTTTCAAAACAATTTGAATAAAAAATAAAAAAAAAGGAAAAGCAGGAATTTTCAACGAAATTAAGACATTTTTGATTTAACAATTTTACATTTAACATTTCAATTTTTACAAGTCAAATGTTTTATCGAAATTATCGATTATATAAGATGTCCCTCAAGCATTTTATCGATGTGTTAAGTAAATGTTAAGTTTTAAGTTTTTTTTTTAAGTTCGTTTGAAGTTTTAATACTCCCCTTTTTTAGTTGTAAGACGCGTGCCTATGTATGAGAGGAAAAACATTAAGAAAGAATTATAATAATAATATGAACGACAATAAAGTCGTATGATAATCATAAAAAAAAAAGTCTTTCATATTACCTCGACGATGGCAGACGTCGAGATTCCCCTTATTATTCAGGATACTCTCTGAGGCTTTAGAGTACAGGTAAAAAAATAAGAAAAGAAGGGGTCGTCGTAACGGCGCCCGACAAATGTCGAGATCAATAAAACCCACATTAAAAACTATATCTATACCTATATAGTATATACACGTGTACCACACGGAATGGTTCCTCCAGCCGAACACCAATGACACCGACCCGTTTCTTCTTTATATTTTTTATTCACTCACCTGCTCGCGTATGCGGAACCATGACGACGGTATAATATACGTATTTTATTCAGATTAGTAACATCGTTAAAAATAAATAAACGATGTTATTATATCTTTATCTTTAGTTTCAATGAAAATTTTACTTTATCAAAACAATATTTATTAGAAAATTTTATCACATGCATTTTATTTAAAAATACCCAAACCTATGGTTACCTAACCTATATTATATAATATATAAGATGTAAAAAAAATTATAGTAATCAATTTACGACTATAATATAGAAAGTGAACTTAATTTACACTTTTTCTCTTTTTTCAATTATGAAAATGTATATAATTTTATATACATTTATATTATAATTATTAATTGCAATAAATAAAATAAATGCATAGTATAGCTATTATAGTATAATTTTATTATAATTATATTATTATAACTCATAAGACAGGCTGCTAGGCTGAATTGAATTGAATTGGCGAATATTGGCCCACAAAAATATATTTACATAAACAATTGCAGTTAAAATTAATTCTAAATGTAAGTAAATATCTATAAAAAAATTATCTACAAGTTAAAATTCTATAAAAAAAATTGGTAAATCAGTTCCAATCGTCATTATGTCAATACATCGTTTAATAACCTTATAAGTTATAACAGTGTAGATTTACAAACCGCGTGTGGTCAATTACAAGCTGAAGTCAGCGTTTACCAAAAAGAATTTCATTACAGAATCAAGAGAGAAAATATGTTTATTAAATAGTTAATTTATAATACCTAATACATGTATAATAATAAACTCACTATAAAAAAAAATAATTACTTTATTGGGTAAGTAGGTAGTAGGTACCTACCGTTATTTATAAAAAAAAAAATAATAATAAATGGTTAATTGTTTATCATTAAATATGTATAGTAATAAAGTAAAAAAGTATAATAAAGTTTAGTTCAATTTATAAAAAATTTGAATGCCTCATATTATTATTATGTTATGAAAAAAAATCATGTTTTCTTAAATGTTATAAAAATTAAAATTACACAGTCAACGCTCAATGGACAATGAATAAAATATACATTATAAACAATGATAAAACGATAAAAGCTATATAATATATACGAAAGAAAAATATGTTGAAGCGTTTTAAAATACATTATTATACGACATACGTAGGTATACCTATATATATATATATATATGTTCATCAAAATACGTATACACCATTTTCTTATTTTTGTAAGAGAAAACACTCTTCACACGTACACACGTACACACGTACACACACACACACACACACACACACACACACACACATATAATTAAATATAAAAGACGTATTTAGCTTCGTTAATGATCCATAATGGCCAAAAAAAAAAACAAAAAAAAAAACAGAAGGATATACGTCGCGTCTCCGTTCTTAATCCCCGGTTCGAAGATCATGAGGAAAAGAGTGACTCGTACGAAAAATGTGTTTCTTCAGAAAACAAGGGAAAACGCGCATATTAATAATGGCAATGGCAGGTGGCCTGTATATCCATTAAGTGGCCGTATGTCAGTCTGTCACTCAACGGCTCTTTTGAGAAGGCGCCGGTCGCGGTGCGCGTATGTGAGAGTGTGTTTTTTTCCTCCGCAGCGAAATTGTTCACGGAGCGCCGCCGCCGGGTTGGGCGGCAACAAAAATAACTCGGCCGACTATCGATCATTGCTCGGAAGTGTCGAGAGAAATTAACAAAAATCTTCGACCCCTTCTCCAATTGCCCAGCACTGCACATTTTGATATATTATATACATCCACGTGTGGGGGAGGGGTCATTTATCACGATTTCGGTGACAATAATTATCCGACTCGTCATCGTTATTATCACATACCACGCGAAGACAGAACGAACGTTAAGAAATTCATCTTCTTTCTCTATAGTGTTTTCATTTGCAGTGTTAGTCTATACGATATTATACAAACGCGTTTGAAACATAAAAACATTCCAACCCAAAATTTTACAACACGACGTTTTTATTAGCTCACTAAATTAATAAAATATATTTTATTTTCTTAAACATTCAAGACACGTTATTTAAAAAATGAAATTAATTGACAACTATTATTTGATACATTGTTTTAAAGATAAGTGTTTTCCTAAAATCTCATTTTACAATTTTAATTTCTCGGATGATTGTTTAATTTATATTAATTTAGGTATTATGTCGTTATCAATAGTATAACGAACTTGGAAAATAAAGGAGTTCAAAACATAATGACATCAATAATGTAATATTGCGGTAGGTCAAAATAAACGTTGAAATTATTTTCAACGATTATATTATGTACAAACAAATAATTATTCAAAAAGGGAAAAGTAAACCAAAGTAGGTATATTATTAATACGTGGGAACATACTTACGAAAGCATAAAAACCAACCATCAGATATCAACAAGTTTATTACGTTCACCAGAAAAACCTTTTCACGACCTACACTCACAAAAAAAAAAGAAAGGAAATCAAGAATGTATTGACAATTGTATACTGATACGTCTATAATACTATATTATAATTTATCGTACCTATTTTTTGTTCATTATACATACACACATATTACATCGTTTTCGTTACGAATGTAAGATGTTATGAGTACCTATTTAATTATCTCTTAAACTAAAACATTATTGCAATGTCATTCGCTGCATATATTTCACCTGGTATATAATTTTTTTAATTTACGTTTAATATATCTATATATTACGATAGTGTTATAGTGTGATATAGTATTAATTATTGTCTAATTTATACTGATGTTTTTATCTTATTCATTAACCTGCAACTAAAACTTCGTATAGTTTTCGTTTATTAATTATTTATCATTCCGTTATAATATTTTAATGTAGGATTGCGTATTTATAACGCTAAGTTATGTAACATCAATATATAATTACTAATTAGGTGTATTATTTAAAATTATATCGAATTGCAGTAATTATTTTTGGTTATGTCAGGGGTACATACAAGGGGCTATATTTTACTTCAAGTTGAAAAAATTAAACGAAAAACATTTTTTCTACGTCAAACGAGTTCAACTGCAGCAAGTCTTAAAATGTTGAATAATTGTTGTTCAAAATTATAGATGGAAATACGAACGTATATTGAAAATGGATATATTATATTATTATAATATAACAATAAGTGACATACTGATACTACACATTATTATCTATATAGCTGATAAACACTACTCCTGCTGTTTTATATACTAGATATACTCGGACCGGATTCTCGAGCAATTTCACTTTTTTTATTGCGTGTTCCAAAACCTATATGTATATAGAAACGCTATAGTTGTAAATGCGAATCAAGTAAAGTAGATTAAATTAAACAAAGTTACACGTTTCAGATTTATTGCATTGATATTCTCATATTCAATTTGAATTTATCAAAATTCACGTTTTCTTATAATTAACTAGCTATTACAGGTGTCAGGTATTATAGGTAGGTAATATTCATAGTTTTGTTACTTTATCAATGCCACTGTTCTTGGAACTTACTTAATATAATACTATTTAATAAGGATAACGAAGAAGTGACAACCTTGCGATCGATAGGCGGGTGGTTAGATATTAAAGTAATAAGTAGTCTACCCGTCGAGGCTGTAGTATGCAACTTACTTCGAAACTTTTCACTCACTGAAAAAACTAAGAAATGTACACGATAGTAAATTTTAATAAATGTTTGTTAATAAGATTACATTTTGTATGCTTTATATAATTACTTACACACTCACTGTCTCACTATACACACAAAAATATTATAATATGAAATAAATAGTAATGAAAATATAATTTTAAGAACACTGAAAATATCGTTATTCTCAAAAATTTATTTTTCACGTATTTCAAGTGTTTGCTGCCCAAAAATCCGGTCTTAAATATTATTATTTTCTACCTACCTATAGTTATAGGTGTGCGTACCTATATTATAATACGCTTACTTTTAATTAAATATTATTAACGTTCCACGGCAAACACACGTCATAATATATGTTTACGAGGACGACAATAATTGACAGTGTAATAGTGTATAATATATATGTATATAGTGTTTTTTTGTTTTCATTCAAGTTAAATTTATTCCGAAAATGACCGTAATTGTCTGACATGACACTTGGGAGTTCGGTTATTTAATAGTTGTTTTTTTCGTTCTCTTTAATTATTTTTTATTATTATTATTTTTTTTGTCAAAGAGCTAGTCGGGCATTCCGAGAAAGGAGTATATAGCTCCGCGGCTCCGCAGAAGGAATCGTAGAGTGCCGTCGCAGCACAAGGCTGATCAGGCAGTAATTCGATTCCCGAGCGATTTCAAAAGCCACGTAGACAATCAAGGTGAGGACTGTGCACGGTTTTTTTCGTTAACGAACGTCGTGTATCGGTGTGTTTTGTCTAAAAGATTCTCATTTACCCACGTAAACGGTTCCTAACAAAAGAAAAAAAAATGTTTCGTTTTCGTATACCTACATATTATATTATTTTAATTGTTTTTTCCTCAATGTTCATGTTTACTCATATTATGTTATCAGACAAGTTGATAATGTGAAACAAACACAGGTAGGAAGGTATATAAATACTGCACGGTCTGCACCATACACACCGACGTAAGGAATTAAAATAAACCAAAGCGTTTATACTTCCAATGTAATATTATATTACGTTCTACAATATTATTATGTCGAGTTTGACCGATCCGAATGACCGGTCTGTGGTTCATTGTTCACGCGGCAATTGTACACAAACGATCGGGTTATTATATAGCTTTGAAAAAAAAAATAACAAAACAAACACGAACAAATGTACATAGTTTCGTGAGATTCGAGTAAATTTACTCTCAAATATTTATAAAATTATTCACGGTTTGTTATTTGCGTAGACGAGTAATAGGTTAGATTAAAATATATATTGCGATGGTAGACTGAGTGGTTAGAGATTACCAATTACTAAGATAAGTTATGGCCCGAACGCCAAAACCACATAACGAACTCAAGATAATATTTTAGAAATGTTCAATATTAGGTACACGGAATAGTTTAGCCAGTTTAGGAGTAGGTTTTTTTAACCCTAAATCAAATATAATATAATCAGTTATTGACAAAATTGAGACGAGCATACTTTTTATTTATTCAAACTCTTTGGTATCTAGCTACCAATATATATGTATATATATATTGATGCCAAATACCTATAGTGAAAGAGGATACAATTTCAAAAACATCCTCTTTAAACTACGTCTGGTATCAATTTCCGATTTTGTTATCAAGGCCATTGAAAACTTTTGGAAAACTCCTAATTCCTACTGCCGGAAAAAAAATGTGTAAAGTAAACACTGCGCAAAAAACCATATGACTCCTAAAACTAATTCGTTTAAACGCTTCGCGCGGAAACAAATTTTTTGTTGCTTAAAATGTGCATTTTTTTTAAATTACTATTTAACAATTATGATATATATTGTATCTCGCACGGTTGACAACAACAACAGTATAATTATAAAAAATATGATAGGATCATAAACATTAAAGAGATAAATATGAAGCAATATAGATATACAAAAAGACAATTCTTTAAAATTCAATTAACTTTACAACTATTATACTACAGTAGGAATAAAATTAGATTCAAAATGTAGGTTTGTATCTAAATAATAAATAACGTAAAAATATTAAATCGTAAACAAAACATGCATAATAGTCATACGTTCAAATGTTTATAAATACCTAAACTGACTTTTTAACCTCATAGAAGACACGTTGTATTGATTTTACCTCTACACTTACACACTTTAACAATAATGCTTAGGTATCTACCGTAACCATTAGAAATTATAATATTACTTCAACACAATTACAATATTTTCAACCTTTATTTCCGATTATATAGGTATTATTGAACATTAACACTATTATTGTTTAATCGTATAATATTTATACCTTGACCAAATTAACAGCGTACCTATACCCGAACGAAAAATAAAACAAAATATAAATTAAATTAAACATGCAAATTAATGTGTACCTATTATACCACCTATATAGATAATAATTATTAATAAATAAAGCATCATGAATCATAATTTATTCTATTCATATAGGTATATTTACCTATATCGATGTATGTTGATTTGCAAAATAAATCCACTATCAATGCAATGTTTTATTCATTTTCTACAGTATTATACAGTAGGTATACGCAAACATCTATATTATGTACAATTGAAAAAAAAAATTGAAAAATCAACTAAGCTCAAAAATGTCAAAGATTTACCTATATATTGACGGATTTTTGTTTAATATAAATGTTAAAATCAAGAAATAGGTCAACCAGCTGATAACATATTTTAAGCTTTGTTCTGCTCTCGTACGGCGTAGGTATACCTATGTCCTATATATAGTGTATGGATGTGTATAATAACGGAGTTTCATAATAAATGTGCTCATTTTGTTTTCCTTGTGATCACTATAATATGATTTAAAAAATGTATGCAGTTGCACTTATTAAAATAATAACAATTTATAAATAACAACACCTGGTCGGACGGACAATGGCATAATGGAGCGACCAGAATCGCCAACTAATCACGAACTCTCGTTGAATCGAAACAGAGTAATAATTTTGTGCTCACGAATAATGTAGATAAGTCACATAATATATTATATTATTATAATCGTTGTTATTATTAGTATTTTTTTTTTTTCAAACGTTTTCTCCGGATTGCGATGGTCGAAAAACTCTTAGGTGTTATATACACATTATATTATAGGTAGGTGAGCGCTACACAAAGAACACAAACACGCGTCACCTGCTGCCACCACGAAAACCGTGTCATCGGATCTGACCAATTCCCCGTGCTGTGTGTAAGCGGTTTTCTTTCGCTTCTGGTTTTCGACTGCGGTGGACGGCGGCGTCCATCCATCTTATACAATGTCGAAACGTGTTGTTAAATATTTTACGCGCCGTTTCGTTAAATTATTACATTGGATTATAAAAGCCGGTAGCGGCGGACTCTTCTCGGCGCAGCCGGAAAGTTTGGCCCGAAAGTTTTGACGTAAAATAATAATGTTAAAAACAACTTTCGCAAATTATTGCAGAAACTTTCCGTATTTCCATTAAGATACGATAAAGACTACTACCCACCACTGGCTGGCGTGGTAGCGTCGGTGCCGGTGGTCGGCTGGTTATTCGTGTCGTTGATAATCAAGTTTGCCTTCCGCTCGTATAGATATAATAATATGACGTACGCGCTTTAACCAATGTGCACTGTACGCCAGGCAAGACAACGACTAACCGCAATTGGCTACGGTAAGGTATAGGTATAGCCGGTATAGGTAGGTTGTAGGTAGATGTAACTATACAATGTTAGGTCTAGGTGTAACGTCTAGGTCCGAAATTGGGAAACCTATGAGCATTACCGGGATTGCAAAATATTATATACATAATATAAGTTAAAAAGTGCTTGCCTGCGCATAATCGACTTTTTGAAACAAAATAGGTTTGAACGGCGAAAAAAGAAATTGTCAAGTCCTTTTGGAAATGACTTGCTTTGATTTTTACTAATTTTACTCAACGATAAATTATATAAGTACATATTTCTTGTTTTATTTGACAACTCTTCAAGTCTAAAACATATTTAACATTTCGATGATTGTACATTTAAATACAAATAATAAATACAACGTGTGGTCGAAAATCAAAACTGAATTCCGATAACGAACTTGGTACTTGATTGTTCAATAAAAATGTATACTGAATAATATAATATATTACCCTTATAGTAGTAACTAATAACAGCTATATGTTTTTTTAACAGACTAGGCAATTTTTTTTATTTTATTGCTTCAAAGTTCTAATTAATAGGTACGTGTTCTTGTTTACAATCCACCGTTATTCTTATTCAAGTGGTTTATTATCAAGCTTTATTTAATGTTTTTCTTTTGTGATAAGAATACTGCAGCTTGTCGTTTTCGTTAACTTTATAAACGCCAACTATTTTTACCTCAAATTTATATATTTTTTGAATATGGACATTGTTGAACTACTCTGTACCTAGTCTGTACCTACCTTTCGCACCAACGAATAGGTATAATTTTATACAGATATTTCAACGATTTCACCAAAACTATGAGATACCTATTGGTTAAT
The DNA here is from genome assembly GCA_949089665.1 of Macrosiphum euphorbiae. Lineage (NCBI taxonomy): Eukaryota > Metazoa > Arthropoda > Insecta > Hemiptera > Aphididae > Macrosiphum > Macrosiphum euphorbiae. The sequence goes on from CARXXK010000001.1 coordinate 29,678,762, forward strand.
CATTTATATATTAATATATATTTATGAAAATCTTTGATAGTATACAATATACATGCATATTGCCTATATTCATTCAAATATAAACAAATAGTAAAAATATAATATCTTATCAACACCTACAACGCCTATACCTATATTATATATTATTTATTATATACTATATATTATTTCAGCTTTAATAAACTATATGTCTATATATGTATAACCTTTAAACAGTTAATTTTAATTGAGAATTACCTATTAACCTGCAGGTATCAGGTACTGCAGCAGCGCATGTAAATAGGTTCCAGTCTTTGCATGAACATAATATAGTTCATATTTTTCTCTTGTATTCTCATTAAAATATAAATATAAAACCGTGTTGGTAATCATTTTAATCCGTACATATTGTTACTCATATCGTCATGTATAATAATTTGTATTTTTGTTTGTTTTGTTTGTTCGTTTTATATTTGTCACGTGTAACATATAACTACCTCAACCGAGTGTTTCATCACAACTTTTGTTTGATAATTATTAATTTGTTATTATAACTATTATTTGTTCGCAATCGATAATTATGTTAACTAACTTTAATCAGCAGAGACATGAAACCGATAGTAATGTTATCGTTATACCTATAGGTACGGAAATTTGAGCACCTTCAATAATGTATTAATCGCTTTATTTCTTGTATCTATATGAATTTGTTTTACGATTATAATTTGAAAAAATCACTAGGGCCTCACCCGTCATAATGTCACATGTGATGTGTCATGTGTGTAACACATTTAGGCTAAATGAGATTCGTTTGATAACGCAAAGAATTCATTTGTATAAAACTTATGAAAATGTAAATAAAAATGTAAATCCAAAAATGTATAAAAATACTAACTGTATAGGATGTAATCCATTTTAAGACGTGTAACATAATCGTAAAGATTTCACAATTAAAAATATATTATTGTTTGGTAACAAGAAAAATTGTATAATAACATTTGTATGTGTATAACTAAATTATATCTTATATGACTAGGTATTAATTACGTTCAATTTATTATAATGTAACTCGCCTTCAATAAGGAAATCAAATTAAAATAACTGTAGTCTTATTTCCCTCGCTTTTTTTTAAATAGGTACTGATTCTTTGTTAAATATAACATTAAACATATTAACACTGAACGTTATCCAATTATCAATTGGATTACACCTATAGGTTTTCAAACGACGTACTATATATTATTTTATAATATTACGTTTGATTAAACTACGTATATGTCGCATCAATTATTGTTATTCTTAATTACTGCAATAATATTAAAAACAAGTCAATTTATCTCATTTAGACTATGTGCGAAGACAAAAACTGCCTATCACAATTTCATCATTTTATATTATATGACTCCGTATTTCGTATGACACCACAATACCTACATGCTACTCTACTGTGGATAGGTTATTGTTTCATAATGTCTTATAGATCTATACATAGATACCTATACCTATAACTGCAGTATATAAATAAATTAAACCAATAATTGTAAAGTTATTGTACAGTTATTGTAGAAAAATGACTTAATTTCGAATATATAAGATATTAACACCCAGTTTGAAAATAATCACGGTATAAGATATTATTTTTTTTTCATGCATTTAAGATGAAATTTTAACGCACTTTAGAATTTAACAATTTTTCAACGCCAACTCTTCTTTAATTTTTACGGTGTTCTCTTGGCTCGAAACACATGCATGGTCGGAAAAAAATCTCAAATTATCGTGGTATTATCGCGAAATCCTCTATACATGTATAATATAATATATATATAGAAAAAGTACCGAGCGGTATAGCAGCAGCGCCACAATATAAGAGTCATCCGGAACCGTCATTGTCATTTTCGCCGGAGGATCTAGATTTGGATAGGGTGTTTGGGGCCAGGAGAGCGAAGAACAAGGGGAAGTATACAAGACATTCGGAAATCGTATTGTTCCAAGCCAAATTCGACACGGACCGCCTGGAATGTCCGCTATTTTTAAATAAGCAAAATGCATATATATGCTCGTACGCAAGCCACACGCTATTCTCTCCGCCTCCACCTCGTCTCATCCCCGAGAGTTAATAAGGACCACGGACGCCGTAGAATCGATTTTGGTCTAATTTAACGGCGGAATAAAATATAAAAATAAAACCCAGTGATTTAAAGGTGTCATTGGCCCGCGCCCAAAACCGTGTATGTTACACGCACAAAATGGGAAATTCTCAGCCCGGAAACGATATATCCAATAAAACACGGGCTAGACGTTGTACACACGGCTATAATACGCCTGTCGACTATTATTTCGAGATTTTAATTAGAAGAAATAATAATTATCATATAGTTCTGTATTTTTTGACATACACATAAACATAAATTATCGTAACTACACATTTCAGAATATAAAGCATAACGATAATAATACACTCAAACTCACTATATCTAATTCAAAATTCTTAAAATTATATCATAATATTTAAAATATATTTGGCAGTGAGAAACAAAACCAATACCTACTTAAAAGAGAAAGAAAAAGATAACTCTTGTCAAATCATCTTGCACCTTAAAATATGTTTTAATTTGTTTAAACAATTTCCAAATGATACAATTATTAACAAAATACAGCTTATGACAAAGTATGTTTAGTTCTTAATAATTGGTATAGTTAAGCTTATGGTGGGCTTAAAGTTTAATTTTTACAGTTACCAAAATATCATCTTCGAGTAAAAATTTTTTATAGACTGCTAATATTTTAATTAAATATTTCGTAATAAAATGCATTTAGATATTACATTATAAACTATAAAAAAACATGTAAGTACCTATTCAAATTTTTAAAAACATTTTAACATAACTATAACGAATAAACAAAAAATAATTATTTTAAAATGAAACAAATTAATTATTCACAAATTAAATTTTCTCAAACATTTACTATTTAGTTAATGTATATAATAGTATTCGTGTTGAAATCTTGTATACAATATCACGCTTCTTTTATATCGACAAATTCGAAACGTTAGTTAATCAACAGCTAATCAGTAATAGTAATTATTATAGTAATAATCAATTTAATATAAGCTGTACGGACATACATCTCCGAAGACATATATTTCAATGGCCACAGGTAGGGTATGTGTGCGGTAAGACATGATGATAAAATAGATGACCAATTATTATTAGTTTTTCAAAACCGATTAGGCTCGTCTTTATATTCATAATAATAATTCGTTTGGACTCGAGTTGTTTCTATTAATATTATATAGATCTCATCGTATAGTTGCCCAAGTCCCAAGATATCACTTTATCAAATCGCAGTGATTTAAGAGACGTTTACGACCACATAATATAACTTGATACTTGTATATAATAATATTACACATTGAGATATATACGCGTAATTATTGTGATTCACTGATGCGACTATCATAGTAGTCATCGTCGTGCCTCGGCCGAGGTTATCGGTGACCTGAAGACGAGGTATGTGTGTGTGTGCGTGTAATACATCTGCATTATAATAAGGTACGCGATTGGGTGATTAATAATTATTGAAATACAAATTGTCAACCATAATATATACATATACACCACGTCAATTAACACGGATGAACTTCATATTATTTATTAGTACGCGCGGAGATAAACCCGCTATACGACCCGAGCAACGATAAGATACGATTCGGTGTCCACGTGCAAACACGAATTAAATATTATTACGTTTATTATTATTATTATTACTATTATTATACTGTTAATAGAAATTAGAAATACCGACCGCGCTCGACGACGGGCTGCAGCGAGAATGCGAGATAGGTGTTGTATTATAGTTGTACATAATATTATATATTATTATAATAGTGAACAAAGAGAAGAAGAGAAGAACGCACATAATAAATAATATAATAATATAAGAGAATCAGGTGAGGCTATCTCGGGGGACCGTGAACTCGGGCCGTATCCCAATACACATATACGACTATATACACGCCGCACTCCTCCTGCATAACCGCCGACGACCCCTCTCCGCGCGCATATATCTCTCGCAAGTCGGGTCTCCGGTTTTTACCTCTCTAGCCGACCGTCGTCAACGCGAGCTCTCGTAAAAATCGACACGTACAAAACAAAACCATTTATTATTTTTATATAATAAACACTAGCGCGAGCACACACACACACACACACACACATTGGTGTCGCACGCTATATGAGCTCTATAGCTGCGTTTGACAGCGGCATGTGTGTGTGTGTGTGTGTGTACCATATACATGTGTACATGTAACACGCGTATGTGTCGCGAGCATATACAGAGTGTATTTGGAAGTATTTCAGGTGAAATATTACATTAGTGTGTTTGCTCTCTCACTCACACGCACGCTCTCTCTCCCTCCCTCTCCCTCTCTCTCTCTCTCTGCAGCTCGTTCGCCTCTCTCTGGGACCACGCACATATACCCGCCGCAGCATCGACGACACCGACTTATTATATTTGCCGTCTACTGACAGTTTAACCCCACTCGCCGCCGCCGGTGGCACTAGAGTGCGTATAATATAGGTACACATTACATACGCATATAGGTATAATGGTATATATAAATATTATATGGCGTAGGTCGTAGTTATCGTTCATGCCTCAAATATACAACAAATAACGTACATAGACATGATATACCTCCTATAAATAAATACTGTCATAAAATTAAAAATTATTATATTGTATTATAATATACTCTAACTGATCGTCCAAATATGGGGGCTTTCGGTTTTTTTATGAGATAAAGACGATATTAGATATACGCGTATTATATATAGCACACGCGAATCTCTGAGCAGTAATTATAATCTCTTCTTGCCGACCGACGAGAAATACAATACGTTTCGCGAGTGAAGCTTAAAAAAAATTTGTATTGTTTCGATCAGTCCCGCAAATTGTGCGACCCCGAGAATAATAATTCTGATGTAGGTATATACAAGTTATACACATATATATTATGTATAATATATATACGACAGGTCATAGGATGGTCGGGGGGTGGTAATAATGAAAAATAATACAATATTTTAGACCCACCTGGCATGAAAACGTGTACACGAAAAGAAACTGGCCGGATGCACTAAATCAATCAAGGCACTCAAGTGTATGACGTCACGCACGTCTCCATTCTCTGCACCGCGCGCGAAGCACCAATGAGTATACAGCGACCGTACTGACTGAAGTGTATTTTATTTTAGTAAAGGTTTTTAAAGAACATAATAATAATTTGTAAGTTTAATATGATACGTAGAATGTATATACAATATATAGACTTACTATATTACATAATATTCCCACACACACACACACACACACACACGACACACATATTAGATATTATTAAATAATTAACACGGTGTTCCTTACAAAAAGAGTAAGTATTATAAAGATTTCCTAAACATTTGAGTACTCACTTGACGAGGAACTAAATACCTCTGCATTAATTAATTAATCCAATAGAGACTAAAGTTTATAATATCTAAAAACGATCGGTTGAAGTTTCAACATCGAAGTTCGGTTCAAAATTTAAAACCGTTTTAACATAAATAATATCGAGGAACATGCAGCAGATATTATTATATTAACTAGTTATTAAATTATCCAACTTAACTAACTATATCCTATAACAAGAAGAGACAATTAAAACTTTATTTTATTTCATTATACTATATATACTTTAATAAATCGTTATCTGGTTATCAAAGCTGAAAGCCTTATAAATATTGATGATTATTCATAAAATGTTTCAATTTAAGGGGATTCCACCTGGTGATTTTCTGTCTTTGTCTAACACACTCTTGACATAGGATTTTAGACGTGTTCTTTGCCAAACATACCAATTGATCTAATGAAGCTATACGAGTTCTGAAAACAAATCTTTTAAAATCGACTTTCCCATATTTTTGATATTATTCCCCAAATGTTTATATTATTATACCGTTATATTAAAAAAGAGTAATTAAAAACTGTCATATTTAAATTTTTAGAGAAGTTGAAATCAAAAATTTGAAAATTGGGGAAAGCCGATTTCAATAAGTTACCTTGACGACAAATTCAAATCTGTTTGTAGAATTCATATCGCTTCATTAGATCAATTTTATGTTTGGCAAAGAACACGTCTAAAATCCTATGCCACGCGTGTGTTGGACAAAGACAGAAAATCACCAGGTTTAATCCCCTTAATGAATAATTTATTAGATTCAATAAATAATTATGAAATAGGTCATCTCCAAAATTGCAACATTTTCGTATGAATATAATTATTTGTAAATTTTGCCTGTAATTATTATAGTTATTCAATTTTATAGATTCATACGGAAAATACTAACAATAACATAACCGTGGAAATAATAAACTTTCATTCTACAAACTTTGAAACTTACAAGTAAATGTGTCACAAGCAATCATCTTTCATTCCATAAAACTAAACTTGATTTAAAATATACATTTTCAAATTGTCTACAATTAATAATTAATTGTATTAATTCATACAATGTTGAATCTTAGTAAAATTGATACGATTTCACTCAGGTAAGTATATACATATATTTCAAAATTTTACACATACGTACTAAAAGTTAAAACACTCGGTTTTTTTCTTTACATATATATATTTTTTATACCGATTAAATCATTTTTTAGTGATCATAATAAAATTTAGTTAAAAATTTATTTTACAGGATAAAATAAAACAATTAGAAATTAGAACTTATATATTATTTAAATATTTTTCCTACAGAGACTTTTTACTTTATAAATGTATTTTCCATAGTAATTTATTGTTAAGAATGTATTCTTATAGTTTCTATCATTCTTCCGTATATACATATAACTATATTTGTAAATGTTTTGGAAACGCAAATACGTGTGTTTACTGTTTATTAATCCACGGGATGGAATCAAAAGGGTAATACAAACCCCTTTTTACAAACAATACAATAAATAAGTTTATATAGAAGCTTACTTAATTTACAAGTTTAGCTTAATATTTATATTTAAATTTATCAGAATAATTTAAAACTACCTAATTTAAGTTTCAAACTTTTATACAATTTAAATTATGGCATTTAAAATTTAAACCATAAAATAAATAACTTAATAAATGTATAATAAGTACAATTAAATGTAAATATGGTCCTGGAATCTGCCAATTGCCAAACTTCTACAAATATTTAACCAAAAATTGATTAACGAAATACTAATACACTATACAGTATTCATATCTACATCAAAACGAGTCATGTATAGGTACACATTATTTATGATTTCCCACTATATTCTTTCTTTTTAATAACTACCTATAATAGTTATATGATATAATAGTATGTATATACCTACTTTACTTGTTTTACTATTTTAAGCTTTACGTATATTATAATACTTACTACCTACTAAATTAATATAAATTGTCTATAACGGCGTGTAGGTAGCTATTAATCTATAATATATTACGCTGCAATATAACTGCAGCGTGTTTCTGTCTTAAAATTTCTTAGTCTACTATAAATATATTATAAATACTTACTATAATATAGTAAATCGTTTTAAAATCAACCGTGAAATACTCGAGCCACATATATAATTTTACTGAGATGATAAAACATTATTTATCAAATCTCCGACAAGACGATTTGTATATGGTATACAAAACACGATTATCAACAACGACAACACTACAGTCTGTATATACAACCACAGGTAACCAGCGTATCAAGGTGTAATGTAAGTTGTTTATTATTACGATTATTTATAGAATCACACATCACGTATTTACATAATACCTACACGCGAACACATAACTTAAGATGCGATAATGCTCAGTATAGCGTCGGATTTAATTGACTGTAATATTTTGTTTTTATTATAAGCCGGCGGCAACGACCGTTGGAACCCACGGGTCTCACCTGGCCTAAAGGCCGTTCAGGTTTATCGCTACCGGTTCATAATGAAAAAAATACGCGCGCGTGCGCCAGCTATTATATAGCCTATGCAAACGCCGGTTGCACGCGTTGACGACCCTTTTCTTTCTTTTTGTTGTTTCCCCCGGACGATATTTAAAAACGGATTCGCCCTGGAGCTGTCGATAATCCACCGCTTTAAAAATGACCCTTGATACAAATTCTATTCGTCCCCAACCCCCTCCACGGTATCGTAAACAGGGGGAGGAAATAGTCAGGGGCTTGTGTTATTGTAAGGTTTACAATAGTATAACGAAAAAAAAAAACAAGTATATTTTCATTTCACCTGGTACGGAGGGCGCGTGGCAAAAATCTGTGGACCAACGGACGATGGTGGGGAGGGGGTTGACGTCCCCCGGATGATTAATTTCGCACGGTTGATCATCACAGACGCGCAAGCTAAATTAAACGTCACCCCTTGGTCTTGCTGATACCTACTAGACAAATTTACATCGAAACGTAATTTGTATTATGACGAGTTGCTTTTACGAAACTCGATAAAAAAATTAAAAAATATAATAACTATTTAGTCTCATTTAATCTGAGTTTTTCCAATGGCGAGAAACTATATAACCCTTAAAATAATTATTTTAGATACACCAGACATTATATGCATATAGGTACGTAATATTTTACTGTGATATTTATAAGTTATACTTTGTATAAGTGAATGTAATCATAACAATTAAATAATAAATTAAAATCATTTCTGTATGATAGTAGAATTTTCACAAAACTTTTTAAAAATGTCTTAAAGTTCAAATAATATAAAAATTAAAATCGACAAGAGATTAATAGGTACATTTGATTACTTTGAATTGTATGATTATAATTTAAAAAATTAACTAATAATATAGAATTCAAATTTCAAATAGGTATCCAATTATTTATTTATTTATTATTATGCTAATTAACTATTAATTAAGAATGGTACTCAATACATAGCAAGAAGAATACATTAAAATCGATTAAATATTAATAAAATATTATTCTAAAGTAAATATTATGGACTATGTAGAAGATGGATCAAACAAATAAATATATTGTTATATTTTAATATTTTTTTAATTGTCTTAAACAATATAACGGTTAGTAATATTTAAATATTCACAATACCGTGGTTTTCCATTACAAACAGTGGCGTAAGCAAGGTGGAGGGGCTAAAGTGATGAAGCGACCCCCCACATTACCAGTATTATTATTACTTTTTTCAAGCCTTAACTATACAAATTTAATATTTTATACATTTTGAACTACAAATTAATTTTAGTTTTGTCAAAATTTGAACTTTAAATGCTTATAAAAAATCTTGCCTATATGTATCGTTAATATTTTTAAATAGCTATAATAAAAACTTGTATTAAATTTTCAAGCTTTTTGACAAAACAAATAACTATTTATTGACATTTTTAGAAAAAAAACTAAAAATAATCAAATACAATCCAAGTGAAAACGGTCTAATCAGGGTTACCATTTTTATTTATTTTTGTTTTTTCTAATTATTTTAATAAATACTGAACATTTTTAATTTTGACCTCCCAAAAGTACGAACTAAAACCAATTTGCTTCGAAAAACTTCCTTTGAAGTTTATGATCAGATCATTTTTTCTACTAGAAAAGTTCAGAAGTTGAAGTTGTACAAACATTTTCAAATACCTCTCCTGAACATCTGCAATTATTAGACTGGACAAAGTAAAAATAAAATTGTAATTAATTTTCAAGCCCTCTTCCGCCATTGAAAAATCCTGCGTACGCCACTGATTACAAACGATACATAATTATTGTTTTATAATTATGAAATATAAAAAAAAATTTACCTTTTCTAGTGTCTATAACACAGCTAGAGGAACAGAATTCTGTAATTCTAAAACTATAAGTTCATGGATGTAATTTGATCAATTATGATTAAATAATAAGGGTGTGACGTATGTATTTACGTGGATAAATCTGTTCTCTAATATCTGCATAAGCTATCTATACGGCCTATTAAATTTTTGTTAAAACAATTTGTTTTAAATTATTATTGGTAAAAGAAGTGATCTGATATTTTTTTTCCCACATGAAAAATTCATTAGCACTTATAATTTAGGTAGTATATAATACAATAGGTATTATATACATATATTTAATCAGACACTACTGCAATATACGGCTAATGTCTTATGAGTTATGACCTTAGTATTTTGTTATCGTGGTATTTCAAATGTTGATATACTTAATTCGAATTTACAATTATGTCGTTAATTTATGTATAAAAACCTAAAAGTCCTAAACCAGATTAAGTCATTAATTGCGATTTTATGGAACTAAACTTTGTAAAATACATCTAAAAGGTTACACATAAATATATAAAAAGACGTATAATATATACCTATAAATAGTAAATAAATACTGATATAAACGAAAGGCTATAATATGCTATATTGTTTTTAAAATTTTAACTTTGAAGTAGAGTAAATCGTAAAGTATAATATAGATAATAGACAAATTAATATCTATATTACTTATATCTACCCACTCATTAAACTAAATGAAATAAATAACTATATAGATGAAAAACTGAATTCTCAATAAATTACACTAACGGAATCAAAGGAGCACTCCATAAAAAGACCCTAAAAACATGCAACAAATACTCAATATTTTTACATTTTTACCACGAAAAATATTAATTACTATATCATATATCATACTAATATACTATCTTTTTCTTGTATACAATATACAAGATAAAACAACAATTATATAGATAATGTATACTGCGGTATAATGTCACATGTGTGTAACTATTAATCATGTTAAAACGATTAAATTTAATTATATAAACAGTATACTGATAGAAATTTAGACTGGTCAAATACACAAATTATACTATTTTTATTTTAACTCATTTAAATCGAATAACATGTTAACCAATTTTTTTAAATAAATTTGTTTATTATTGCTACCTATACTCTTTTATTTTGATGAATGGTGGAATTAATTACATACTGGAGACTGTAGAGTAATTAATATAAAAAATGCAAAGAAAAGGTATTGGCTCTATTCACATAATATAGGCACACATAAAGTAAATATCGTTTACGAAGGGAGTAGGTATATATGTTATAGACAGTATACACTATACCTACTATTGTCTTACTACACAATAGGTATGTTGTACACAGTGATCATAATATGTATGGTAGAAGGTGGCAAAATTGGAGAACCGGTTTATTTTTATTTTAGTGTCATTTCAGACAATAATAAAAAAAATCAAACAAAACCTTAGCCGCCAGGGATACCATAGGGGATGATGATCTAATTTCAGGCTTTAAAAAAATAAACCGTTATATGAATCAGCAACACTCATTGTCGTTACAATCCTAAATGTTTATAACGCCCTTAAAATTGCAAATGTCATTTGTTATATGCGATATAGTAGGGTGAACAAAAAAAAAACAGGTGAACCCTTAGGGGTAAGAGGGTGACGTCACACGTGGGTGGCGGCGGCAGCCATGTTGCCCAGTAGTATAGTAGCACGTGCCAGCGGCGACCGTGTGACCGCCCTCGCGGCGTCAAAGAGGGTTAAAAAACACAATGGCCCCAAAAATCTTCGACCGATCTAACGTGATCTACATATCATAGAAAAACTCTGGGGACGCATCGCCGGGTCGACTATGATCGACGAAATGCAGAAAATCCTATGGCTATAAAACTACTATAGGTATATACAAATTAAAAACACTTACCATTTTTCCGCTGAGGTTTCGCTTGTTTCCTCCTTCCTCTGGACGGTGACAAAAGTTCCACAGGCCTGTTCTGGTCCTCTGTTAATGATTCCATTTCGCATTGAAACGATCGTACCATCCGCGACAGCGGGTCCCATCAATTTCCACTGACCGCCGGTTGAGTATATACGCGCAGCACTGAGGTGTCACGTGTGTGTATGTGTGTGTGTTTGTTTGTATGTATGTTTATTATGTAATATATAATATATTTAAGCGATATTTTATAAATTAAGTTGATGTGATTTCGTACAAAAGATAGAATAATATAATGTATTATAATATAACGACGGTATTATAATAATATGTTTTACTTAACAATATAATATATTATGTGTTTGCGTGTGTTTGCGTGAGATAGAAAAATAATATATGCGATAAAAACAAGAAGCGCACTTTTGACGAGGTATATAATGAATATTATGTCGAAGGATCAAAAGTTGGGGTCGGAAAGGGTGGGGATGAAAGTAGGAGGGGTTGGTCAAGTCCGACTGGGAAAAAAATGCCGTACGGACGAGGTGTCGTCGGACCGCGAACGGGCCGTCGTCGGGACGAAAGACGGGCGAAAAGACGTGAAGGAGGAAGAATAGAAGAAGAGCATAGTACGCGCGGAGAGCGGGTGAAAAGTGCGCGGCGCGGACGTCAAACCACCGGCATTGCTAGTCCGGACTGCTGATATCGTCGCCGCCGCCGCCGTGGACGCGCGCGCCGTTTCCAGGGGGACCGTCTGAGTGCAGCACACGGCGTACACGCGTTGCGTTGTTCCCTATGCGGCGGCGGACGATCGGCTCCGGTTGGGGAGGGATGGGGTGGGGTCGGGGTGATGGCGAGGGGAGCTGACGACGACGGCGATGCGTCGAGACGGCTGGTCGTCGTCGGCGGCGGCGGCGGAAATTTATCGTGAACGGTGAATCAGTGATCGCACCGCGGCGTGGGGGTAAGTGGGCGTGTTGTAATCCTTTCACACGATAAAATTGATCTCCACCGTAACTGATGTCACATTACCCTAGATTCGCGAACGCGGTGACGGGTTCCCGTGGTTTTCTGGTTTTTTCCATAGATTTTGCTTGTATTTATTGTTGTACATATTTATGTATAAATATAAAAATATTTTATTTGTCATTTAATTTTTTACCCGAGGTGACGAAATATCTATTATTCGGCCATTATATACTATCCCACTGCTGCTGCACCTTTTGCCGAAAGCTAAAATTAATATATCTGCACTATATGCATCCCATATCATATAATATCATATATTATATATTATTATAATTTATAATCGTAATGCGTATTGCGTATAAACTATTAAAATATAAATAGTTCTCAAAATAAAACTTAATAATTGTATTATAATATATCTACATATCATTCCGACAAAGGTTCTATCAAGGTACATAGGTACTAGTTATCAAAGCAAGTCCTGATCATCTAACCTTTCCTTGTTGGTTCCTCAAAAACGATTTTAATCAACCGGCTAACTTAATCATAGTGAAAAACTGTAAACAGTATAAATATACATGCAATGCTTTAATTGAACCTGCAATTTCACTATGGGCTCTAGCCTAGGGGGCCTCCCCCCCTATATACTCCACTGTACATTATATTCGTAAGGAGAATCCAATAGCCACTGTAGAATGCTTTTTTTGAATACATTTATTGGAAGGTTATTGTTATAGAAGGTGGTATTTCGTTATATAGTTTGGTACCAATTATTTCGAAATATCTGTTAGTTGTGGTTTTTTTTTATTTTTTTTCTAAGAGAAAATGGTTTTTCGCCTATCTTGTGTTAACTCCATGTGTTATTGGTTGCAATAAATTATGATTTTTTAAAAATATAGCGGTTATTTTTAAATATATTTTCTTTACAGGAAGGACGTTTAGTTCAGTATATACATTTTTTGTTGGGTACATACGGTCTTTATTGAGCAATTGTCTAATTATTTGATTTTCACATATTTGTAGATGATTTATAGTATTTTCGAAAGCGCCACCCTATTATACCATAAGAAATTATTGATTCCACCAACGCTATATAAACTTAACGTAATTTTGGTATTGTTAGAACTTTATTTAAATTTCTTAATATATACATCATTTTTCGAAGTTTTTTTTCGTAATTGTTCAATTTGAGTTTCCATCTCATATTACTACTGATTTCAATACCTAAATATTTAAAATTATATTCAATATTTATTGATTCGCAAGAGCAATTGATTTCTAACTGTGTACAGGTGTCATTATATGAATTTTTATTTTTGTTTCAGTAGGTAGTCTATTATCTATTAAGGCATGAGGTACTACACATGTTTTTTCTAAATTTAAAAATAGATTATTTTCAGCTAACCATTGTTTTATCAGTTTTAAATCGAGTTTTATCATATTAAATATTTCGTCCCATGAGTCACCTGAACATAGCATAAGTGCATAACTGTGTCATCTGTATAACAAATTATTTGACTTTTTAAGGGGAGTGAGTGAATACCATTTAGCTGTATGTTGAAAAGTATCGGGGAGATAACTGTACCTTGTGGTACACCACACTTAACAGTATTTAGAGAAATTATATTCATTTATTTTAACACACTGTTTTCTATCGCTTAAGTATGAATGGAGTAGCTGTAAAGCTCTATCACGTAATCCTAGTTGTTCTATCTTGTGTAAAAGTATACTATGATCAATAGTGTCGAATGCCTTAGTAAGGTCTATTTAGACCGTAGCACATTTATTACTTTCATGTAATGATTTATAAATAAATTGCGTCACTTTAGCGATGGCTTGATCCGTGCCTTTACCTTTTTGGAAGCCATATTGAGATTGATGTATATAGTTGTTTGATTCTACAAATGTAACAAATCTATCTTTAGTAATTTTTTCAAATATTTTTGCAATATTTGAAATCATTGAGATTGGTCGGTAGTTATTGGTTACATTTGTATCGCCTTTTTTGAAAATTGGTGTGACGATGGACATTTTGAATAAATCTGGCACTGTTGCATTTGAAAAACTAAGATTATAAATATGTTTTAAGGGGGAGGCTAATGCAAGTTTATTTTTTTTTATTAAATTGACCGTAATACCATCTAAACCAGGCGAAGAACCATTTTTTAGTTTTGAGATTTGATTTGTGATTTCAAGTTCATTGGTGGGAATGAATAGACCAAGGATAATTTTATTAGGAGTGTTAATATCTGAAACAGTAAGTAATTTTTGAGTTACATTTTGTTGATTTTTTAGTTTGGTGAGTAGATCTGATGCCACATTAATAAAGTAGTTATTAAATTTATTTGAGATAATGTTTCCATATTCTTTTACATTTAATTCAGTACCATTATGTATTATTTTATTTATTGTACGATTTTGTTTGTTTCCTCTACCGATAAAATTATTAATTAATTTCCAACACATTTTAGGGTTTCCATTAGCTTTTTCTAATTCCGATTTATAATATAAATTTTTGGCATTTCTAGTATATATATGTATAGGTATATATTTATAATTTTAAACAAATTATATAAAGAATAAAGATATACCTTTTATTATATTAGATAAATAAATTATACCCCCGTCGTTTCCAGGAAAAAAAATTTGATTGTTCAACTCCTTTTGGGTGTAACACACTGTGCGGAACTGAGGAAGCAATGTCTTTTTAATTGTAAATTTGTAAACATATTATATTTTAATTTATAGCCATCCCGCACGGCGTTGCCTGTCAGTCTTGCTTGTAATTATACAAACAGTAATAACTAATAAGGTATATATATATATATATATATATATATTATCAGGTATTAGGCAATCTACCTATGGTAGAGTGTGCAGAACCCAGCGAGGTTCGTATAAGTATATAATATATAAAACTATATTAAGTGTATATACTTTAACTAACTCTGAAGTATCAAAGTTATACCAAGTTCGTCGTTTCTATACTTAATCCAATCCATGGTACAATCCGGTTGTTTTTCATCGTCCGGGAAAAAATATAAATCAATACAAAATCATTTTTTCATACTCTATTTGTACACCCATTATTTTTTTAATGATGATACTGTAGTAGAATTTTGTCAAACACTAAGATTTTAAACGGATTAATATATACAGCAAAATTTACCACTACATATAGCAGTAGCGTATCCAGAATTTTTTTTCGGGAGGGGTTATAATTTATTTTTGTGGAATTTTATCTTAAAATGATTTATTAATGATAACTTTGTTATAATTTAACAATTTTCGGGGGGGGGGGGGTTACAACCCCCCCTGGATACGCCACTGACATATAGTATATACGTATATATATCGTCTGTCTGTACCTATATATATATACAGTATAAACATTGATTACTAACCATTATTTATATTAAAAAAAAAACTACTTTCTACTATTAGTACCTATAATAATCTGCAATCTGCAAATCACATTTTGATAAGGATTTCCTAGTGATAAAATGTAGCGAATACGAACTAGAGTAGGTATACTTATTATGATAAACCGATTAGGTTTATTAAAAATCCTTGGAAATCATAATATTACTGTTGTTGTATGTCTAGCCGGCGACACTGGAATTTCACGTATTTAATTTATGTATTTTGCAATCAAACAAATATTATAAGAATTATAATGGGAAAAATGAAAATATTATTATTATTATTTTATAATTAATTAATATATTTTATACATATTATAATATTTGTTAAATGGTAAATAAATTGAACGTTTTAAAAATCGATCAAATTCATTAAAAATATACGTTCACGTCCACGTTCTATTTGCAAAAATCGAGTGACGTTCACGTATCGTTCACTATATGTGAACGTGAAAGCGTGATGAACGACATTCTTTCCAAACACTGGCTATAACAATAAACTTAACCACGAATAAGACATATGAAATTCTGATTGTAAACAGTGCAACAGTAGTTTGTTTGTGATTACGTCTACATCAGTGACGGATTTAAGGTGGGGGGGGGGGTACAGGGAGTCTGAACTCCCTCCCCAGATAACTTATGTATACATATATAATTGTAAAATGCATACACAAGGTCTGAACCAGTATAGGTAGGTATAACGTATAACATAAATCATAATATATTTATATATTTCAAATATAAGTATAGGTTGATTATCAAGAATGTACTAAAATAATAATAATAATATGGCCCGGTGTGGAGTGGTGGCTGCTACCTGCAGTTCTCAGAATGCGACTGGGAGTAAGTAACGGCCACAGCTACTGGCTCCCGGATGGGTGACCACCCGGGTTCATCGTAGTTAAAAACCTTGCCACAGATACACGTGTTTGCTACATAATATAACAACCGTAAACAATCGTAAAACAACCTACCGTACCAACCTTACCCCTACAACAGCTAATGACCCAAGTCGCCGGGCTTCGTTCAATAAAAAAAAAAATAATAATATAATAGTATAATATTTTACCATCGTATTTTTATAGTTTTGATTAAATCGTCCGTCGTAACGTTAATTACCGATATTCTGTTGTATTGCCAAACTGCGATAGAGAGCTATCTGCTTTATAACGGTGCTTGAGTCTATGTCCGGAATCTATAACGGTTTTCAATCTCACATAAGACAAATATATCTTGGGTCAAAAAGGGCCAATATAACTTTTTGGCGAAAATGAGTTATATGGCCAATCTTATAAAACTTAATACGCTTTTTCTAGTGGTAAAAGGGTGTATCTCAATAATCGTTAGTGCGAGATATGAAAATTACAAAATCTATGGGGCATATGTGAACATTGGCCCTATAAAATCATAGTTAAAAAAAAAATTATGATTTTATAGGGACAATCTCAAATAGAAAAAATTCACACCATAATCTAAAATGTAGAGTAAACTATATTTGCATCCATCATATGTAAAAACAATGTATCACATGCAAAAACAAAAAACATGAACAATAAAAAAAAAAATTGCTATGAATTTTCAAAAAAAAAGAGGTTTTATTCTCGAAGACTATATAAAGTGATTAAAAGTGAGATAAACTGAGATTGGCCCTTTTTGACCCAAGCTCCAGATATACTTCTGCCATGTGATCTCATTGCTCTGCACATATTTTAAACCTTGTTGTCTCCAAATCATGAACATGTCTCCTCATGTCTCCTAATCATGTGCAACCGATCATGAATTGCTTATACTTAATTGGCAAAATTCGAGATTTATTAGTATATACAAAACGAAAAAAATGTTCTATCACACAACATTTTAGATTCCTCTCATGCCACAACAAAAAAAACACTTAAAAGTAGTTGTGCAAGAAGATGGATTGAACGTTACCATAATGCGGTGCATGATTTTTTAGAACTTTTTAAATTTACTGTAGAGTCTTTCGTTGAAATATCAGAATGGAACGATAATGATACAAGTGGAAAAGCACAATGCTTACAAAAATTAAGATAGATTTTATTTTGTAAATTTTGAATTTTAGGTCCACATACAATGTAGCATATTTATATATAAACACAATATAAATTATAATATAATACATTTTATTTTATTTTATAAAAATAAAATTAATATATTTTAAATACATATTATTTATTAGAACCCCACCCCCCGCCAGAAAAATTTTGAAAATCGGCACTGGTCTACAAATTATGTCTTTTATTATTTACTACTATTATAATCTATATAAAATGGGTATACTTGTTTTTATCGCCCATCCATAAATAAAAAAAATATTTCAATGTAAGTATAATACCTACTATTTTATTTTATTTTATTTTAATAGTTTTAATTATATAAATAAATAGTATAAAATTTAAATTTAAAAATGTATAAAATATAAAATATGTATAAAAATGTATAAAATATATGAATCTATAGTTAAAATGGAGGCCAGAATTAGGAAATATCTTTGAGAATAATTTTAAATGCGTCTTGTTCTCCGAGACGTGTTCTCCACATAAACTCTGCCAAATATATGATTCTAGAAAATATCTGTTAGTTCCACGACGCTTTTTATTGCTCCATTTAGCAGAACCCCAGAACCTCTCGATATACTGGGTTTGAGCCCATGTGTCCGGATCGACAAAATTATAGGTGTGGTTTACAGTATTGTGTTTGAATTCCATTTGCCGAAAAATTATTGTAAGCTCTCCAACAATCTGACGAAATTATTGAGCCTGGTCTTTTATATCTTTGTATTATAGGTAACAATGTTTTCTCCGATCGATCAGGTACACTGGTTATAAAACATGCTTTAGTTTCCCGACATATTCCACTAAAAATCCATTGCTGTGGCAGAATACGCACAGCATTATTTTTTCTACCCAAAAATAAACTTTCATCTATTTCAACAAAAAGACGGGGACCACCAATTTCTTTATTTTGATTATTTTCAAGCTTCCATACACATACCTCACGTAGATAATTACTCCAATCAACCACAACATTTTGTCCCATATTTAGTTCACGTATACAAAATATTACTAAAGACATTTCTCGGGCCCAGTAGTACCTATATGAAATGAACAATTGTGTGTATGTATTGGTAGTCTAGAACCAGTTAGCCAATTATTAATTATTCATCCTTTTTCCTTTCGGCAACTTATTTTATGAAATCGCCATCGCGATCCCTTGATAAACATTATATGACCATGTTCACACACTTCTCTAACTTTAACTAACTATATTATGTTGTTGTAAAAAGCTAATTCCAGTATCACTGTTTGAAACAATTGTAAGTAATTCAGTAAAATTCATTTTAAAGTGTTAAATTTAATTTTTCGAATTTTTCATTAGTAGGTAATAAGTAAATGAAATGGTAAACGAAATATAATATCATATATCATAAAAATGATAAAACTACATTTTATCGTTTTCTAAAATAGATCACAAACGATTAGCAATAGCGATAAATTGTATGCGATATATTGGAGGGGCGATAACAAACAAGTATACCATAAAATTCAACCGAGACAATCATTTACGTAAAAAAAAAATTCACTGTTATAACATAGCTATACGCGACATCTGACATTTTGTCCTTATTTGTTCGGCTCCTTTGCAAGGACTTTTCTTAAGAATTGGGCTGTCAAATGCAAAAATAATTTTTCAAATCCGACTGGTAGTTCGTAGTTCCATAGATTAGGTACCTCGAGCATTCCTATATACTATAGTTGTCCCACCCGGCGTTGCCCGGGCAAAAGTTACCTCAGGTGAAATACATCGGCAATATTATATTTATAACTTATGATTATAAGTTTAAGGACTCAAAAACGCATTAATTGTATATATAATAGCTTCGTTGCTCGTTAAAATATGTATACCAACTCTATATGGTTCAAACTTTGTTCAATTCGTTTATTTAATATTCGGTGTATGATGTTTAAAACTTAGAAATTTTCATCGATCATCTTGAATATATAATTACCCGAGAGACACTCGTGTATGTTTTGTATGCGTGAGAGTGTGAGACACGCAGTATATTTTCAGGTAGGCAATCCACCTCAGGTGGATTGTAGACCCTTGAAGTGCGTACGTAATTGCGAATGTTTTATTTACAAGTTGACATTACGATGTGCATGCGCCGAAAAATTAGTCTTGGGAATACCATTTTTACTAAGCTACAGGTCTAAAATTATATTCATTATTCAATCATGACCAATAGCAACCTTACAATAAATAAAAATATATTATTATATTTAGTTTCTTTTCTTACTGGACAGATGGCACCTACATCCAGATTTCCTACTTTTCCTGTGGATTTTCTTAAAACTATCTTACTGAAGAGTTAATAGAACCTTCTCCTGACAATTACGAACACAACAAAAAAAGAATTAGCAAAATTGGTCTAGCCGTTCACGCGTAATGTCGAGTCCAAGGGAAATTTATATTTAATTTATATATTAGGGAAGGTATTAAACCCTTCAGCAGACTGTCAGGTATAACAGTAAAAAATTTGGTTACGATACGTTGAACGGTGTGGATTTGTACGTATATGTGACAAAGATCGGGGCTTTCTTTTAGATAGGATACTTTCTTAGTATACCATTATGGCTGCTCAGACACTGTTAAAAAATAAAATATCTACACGGTTTCATATTTATATCAGCTTACCTATCTATGTGAAGTCTTATAATATTTATTATTTAACTCGTATATACATATTTAAATCTTTTTTCAATCGATTACAAATTGTAGGTGCCGATTTATTATATACAACAATACACGTACAGCGGTACATACTTATATAAAATATATAAAGTAGTATTTATTTGTGTTCATAATTATATAGCTATATAAAACGGAGTAAGTTAGGTAATAACTATTTTTTATTATATTATTATCTGACGTCACTTTTTCAGAAAAGTAAGAGATTAGTGCTTCAAAAGTTCCAAAATAGCAGTTGGGAATGATTTGTAAAGTTATAAGTTTTTCTGGAGAACCACTACATATAGACAGTAAAATTAAAAGTACCTAAATAGGTATCATAGTAAGAAAATTGTTTTTAAGATGAAGAAATGTTGCGATCATGTAAAATATAAATCGACCTTATATTAAGGGATCTCGATACCGTGATTTTCTGTTTATGGCAAACACTCCAATTGATCTATTGAAGCAATAAGATTTCTGAAAACAGATATGAATTTTTCATCAAGTCTACTTGAAATCGAATTTCTCACATTTTTATTTTTTTTATTTTAACTTCACCAAATATTGAAATACCAGAATTTTTAAATACTCTTTTTGAATACGACATTTTTATGAATTTCTGGGATAATATCAAAAATGTGGGAAAGTCGATTTCAAGTAGACTTGACGACAAATTCAAATTCGTTTTCAGAAATCTTATCGCTTCAATAGATCAATTGGAGTGTTTGGCAAAAAAACACGTCTAAAATACTATGTCTAGGCGTCTAGCGTGATGTATTAGACAAAAACAGAAAATCACGGTATCGAATTCCCTTAATATAAACATTTAAATTTATAAAATACAGATAACAGACGAGTATTATTTTAAGTATAATATAATAATAATAAAAATGAATTGCTGTCCATTAGTCTCGCTAAGAGTTAAGATTCAAATACGGCTTCACCGATTTGAAATTTTTTTTGTTCATTTCGTAAATGTCAAGACAAGGTTTGTATGAAATAACATTTTTGATAAGTCTTGGGAATAAATCGAAAATTGCAAAAAATTGTAATTATAATTGAGATTTGAATTCGATACCGTTGCACTAATATTATAAACGTTGGCTTTATAATATACTATATGGGTAAACGTATAGTATTTCCATACAAAATTTTATGTAAATCCACCTGAAAAGTAGGAAACTGGATGGAAAAAATACATCAGTGGCGCCAGCTGTCCATCAAAAAAAGTAAACTAAATAATAATATATTTTTGTTTATTGTAAGGTTGCTATTGGTTATGATTGAGTATAATTTTAGACCTGGGGGTTGTTCTGGAAAAGTTAAATCGATGAAAACTATTAAAATGAGATAAAAATGCATATTTTGATGATTTTGAGTATAAAAGCTGTGAGATGATTGAGATGAATTTCGTGAGAAATCCAGATGTTCTAGAAAACTGAGATGAATGCGCTGAATGAAATAAATTGATGAAATCAATGAAATCTATGAGATTTTGTTAAAATCATATAAATAAATTTTCTAGATTCTCACATTCAAAAACTGTCCAAAGATAAGTGAAACTGTAATAACCAGTAAATATTAATTAACAAAAATATATTTGGTATATGATTATTATTTATATTGTGTTAATATAAAAATATAATGGCATTGATGTTTGATTTCCCAAGACGTCAAAGGGTACATCATCATTTATTTATTTATTAAATATAATACGGGACAAGCCCAATTTAAATGTACATTAAAATAGAAACAAGAACATTTTTTAAATTAAACATAGAGTGATACAGTATCTTATAGGTAGACATATATTTAAAATTCACATTTATAATACCATAGTATTTTCAAAAACGTTAGTATCTTCTAAAATAATGACTAATGAGTGTTATCGACCTACCGTGTCTCCGTATCCCTGTATATACTGTGTATACACTATACACTATACCTGTTTATATACTGTGGGTACCTATACCCAATAATTTACCATTAGAGCTTTATATAATATATATATGTATAGCCATATAGCCGTATAGGTAACAAATATTAATATGACTAGTAATGTTCAATTAAATAATATTCTAATAGTGATATTTTTTTCAAATTAGAGGAAAGTATAGTATTGACTGCCTAGGTATAATGGTATATAATACCATATATTATATACCTATACTATATGATATATAATATCATAAATTATATACCTATATACCTATACCCAAAATCAGTTTTCCAAAAAGTCGATTTTGGTTTTTGGTGTAACTCTAAAACAAATGAACGTATATACATATATGAAATTTTCAGTAGTAGTTTATATTTGCATTTTCTATACACGATAAAATTTTCAAAATATTATGATTTGTTTTGAACTGTTTAGGAACATTTTCATTTTCATTTTCAAGTTCAAATTTGGAAAAAATTACATAATAAGAAACCTAGAATAACTATTTTAGTTATTTTGTTGTGATTGTATAATATTATTCGTGGGTACTTATTGAAACTTCTAAAGTACACTATTATATATCTATGATAGCATCAGGGTTTGTTGTTGATGTATAATGCATTATAAGTACCTAGTGGATATTGTGATATGATTAATTTGGAATTTATTATAGGTACCTATTATAGGTTAATTTTTTTTTAATACCATAGATATACCTAGACTGACACACCGTCTCCGCTCAGAATCGTTTTTCTTATACAATGATATTATATCATTGAATTCAATTTTAATACCATTCATTATACAGTGACCCACTTGTAACCTACTGCAGAACAGCAGAGCACCTTTTTTTTTAGTAATTGTCTATAAAATATATCAATAAAAATGTTTTTGTTGGGTCTTAAAGCTTCAAAATGTAATACATGGTTCGACATAAGCTGTTATAATAGCAGTTGAAATATATTGAAGATATAAAATAACCACAATTAATTTTCATAAAAAAAAGTTAGAAAGTTAGAAGTCCAAATATTGACGAAATTCGTCAAACTCTAGATGAGTTATAGCTGTACATATTATTTTGTAGTTTAACATTTATTAATAACATTTATGAGTTATGACAACAATTTTCAAATCACCATAGCAACAATATCTTATAAACCCATTATACCAGTGGCGTAGCCAGGGGGCTAAGGGGGCTATAGACCCCCATTGATTGTATTGACCTTATAATTTTATCAAGATTAATATATTGTATATTGTATTTTTGTATTTTTTTGTGAGATTTAGTCCCCCCCCCCTATACAAAGTTCATGGGGAAATACATAAAATAATTAATATTTTAATAAATAATTACGTTTAAATAATACATAATATTATATTAATATAAATTATGTATATATCACGTCTTGTTATTAAATTATTTTTAAACAATTGTGTAAGGTGCTTAAAAACTAGATAAAAATAAATAAAAAAGTGAGTGCTGTTATGGGACACCCGGTAGAAACGAAGTTTCTTTTCCAACAAATATTTTAGATTACAAATACATTTTAGTGGAACCATTCAAAATAAAAGTAAATATCAATAAGTAAATGTAATTAAGTAAATGTGAAAAATAAAATTATTATTATTACTATTTAATTACTATTATATTAATCATATTCAATAATCGAAATTACAGGCCTGTGATAACTGAAATATGATACGTAATACGTATGTTTGTAGTGCAATTTTTTCCAAATATCTTGAAAATACTGCATCTATAGGTAGTGGTGTCATTCCTCGTTGTAGATTCTGCTGGATTGTTTATCATATGTAAACTGAATGTGTCCATAAGAAAAGTTTTAAAAGTTTCCGATTTCTTATCATCAAAATTGATGTTAAAGTCACCAAATTGTTATAATTTATAAATTATAATAATAATAAATGCGTAGTATGCAGATCTTCATACGCTGTTTCAAATCCTGGCGTTATACCCGTTTTCTATTACCTATAGTCTATACCAAACGCGACGCACAAAAAAATGTAATCAAAGGTAAAGCAATATATACTATATAGGGATATAATATAATATATTATGCAACAATCAGATTATTCTACGAAAACAATTTCATTAAATAAAAAATGTTTACGCGTCATGCAAGGAGATTATAATATATTTATAAGATGTAACCAAAAGTGTATGTTTTTTAAGGACCGTGGTATAGATTTCAGTGTCTGGTTGTGCATGGAATACGTGCGTGATATACTGATATACGCGCCCAGTACTTTTGAGGATTTCCACTTTTTCGGCAGGCACTATGGGGATTCCCACTTTACCGAAAAATGTCGATTTCTAACACTTCAACCGCGGTCGAAAACCAAAGTTTCGGTGCAGGCCTGATAAAAAATATATTACCTACGTATAGTTCAATACTTATATTATATACTTATTACTTATATATTTTATTAATTATAATTTATAATAATTATAAATGCATATGATATACGTAGTGTAAGTGTAGTACTGTAGTGACATAATATTATCAATATACGTAAGGGTAAGGTATACAATATAATCAATCTACAACCGTCTCTACAACTTACCGCTCCCGCTTTTAGATTCTGAGTGAAACGATGAATGTATTTATTTTACAATGATGTGTGTTTTTTTTAAAAAATTTTTTTGTGTCTGTCATCACGTTTTAGGACAGTAAAAGTGCTTGGATTTTCTTCAACAGTAGCTTTTCTGATAGGAAAGTAAATCTTGTTGGTACTTTCGGGGGTCAAAAGTATAAATTTCCCAGTAGTTTTCACAAGCGCCGGGAAAAACAACATAAAAATTAAGGAAAAACGGGAATTTTTACGCAAAATTGGTTTTCCAAAAAATCGATTTTGGTTATTGGTGTAACTCTAAAACAAATGAACGTATATACATGAAATTTTCACTGGTTGTTTATATTTGAATTTTCTATACACGATAACATTTTCAAAATATTTTGATTTATTTGAACTGTTAGGGACATTTTCATTTTTCATTTTTTTTTAGTTTTTTTTCCAGAAATATCAATAAAATTTTATTTGTTGGTTAAAAAAACTTGAAAATTTAATAGAAGGCTCCTAGTATATTGTTTCAAAGGCAGATGAAAAATATTAAAAATCGTTAGTCACAGTTTTTTTTTATAAGCATTTAAAGTTCAAAAATTGACAAAATATGGAAAAATCACGAAAATTATTTTGAGTTAAGAATTCGTAAAAATTTTTCTTTTTAATTCCAAGATTTGAAAATGTAATACAAGATTTCTTATAAGATTATCTACCTTTACCAAAAAAAAAATGTCTATAAGAAAGTCAAATTAAATTTTTATGAGCGTTTGAAATTCAAATTTCTACAACATTGGATATTCACTCGATTTCTCATGTAGCGATTTCCTTATTTTGTTGTAATTCAAAAACGAACAACTGTAGATAAATGAAAATTTCACTGAATGTTTAAATTAGCATTTTCTATACACCATAAAATTTTGAAAATGATTTTTGAACTGTTTACGGACATTTTCAGTTTTCAATTTTTTTAGTTTTTTTTCTATAAATATTAATTTTATCTGGTGGGCCAAAAAGTGTAAAAAATTAATACAAGACTCCTGATATATTGTTACAATATCAGTTCAAAAACATTGAAAATACATAGGCACAATTTTTTTTATAAGCATTTAAAGATCGAATTTTGACAAAATTTATCAAAATCTCGAAAATTATCAATCATTGTAATTAATAAATTATAAAATGTTCAGATTTTATAGCTAAGGATTGCAAATTTAAAACAAAGGTTCTCATAAATAGGTCATACTGTAACCAAAAAATCTAAAAAATATATTAACATAGTTATTTTTAACAGACATTTTAAATTCAAATTTGGACGAAATTACATATTAAAAAACCTAGAATAACTATTTTAGTTATTTTGTTGTGATTGAATAATAATAATAATAATAATAATAATAATATTCATGGGTACTTGAAACTTCTAAAGTGTACCTACTAATATATATCTATGATAGTATCATGGTTTTTGTTAATGTATAACGTGTTATAAGTATACCTAATGGATATTGTGATATGATTAATTTGGAATTTATTATAGATACCTATTAGGTATATGTAAATTTTTTGTTTAATATCATAGATATATGTATATAATATGTCTTATACCTAGACTGACATACCGTCTCCGCTCAGAATCGTTTTTCTTATACAATGATATTATATCGTTGAATTCAAATTTAATATCATCCATTATACAATGACCCACTTGTAACCTACTGTACAGCAGAGCGACACCCACTTGCCCACCTTTTTTTTTTTTTAATCCATTCTGCAAATCGATCTAACAATGCGATAGTATTTCAGAAAACTGATCTGAATTCGTTAGAATGTCTATTTGAGATTGGTCAGTCCACATTTTAAGATTTCTGATTTAAATTCCAAATAAATCCCGAATAATCAACGT
Source organism: Macrosiphum euphorbiae (assembly GCA_949089665.1). Classification (NCBI taxonomy): domain Eukaryota; kingdom Metazoa; phylum Arthropoda; class Insecta; order Hemiptera; family Aphididae; genus Macrosiphum; species Macrosiphum euphorbiae. The sequence continues at coordinate 29,706,064 of CARXXK010000001.1, forward strand.
TTGAAAATTCCAAAATTTCAAAATATCCAAGCTAAATTTATAGATGTTGGGGGGGGGGATGAAATTGGAAAAAATATAGTGACCAATATCAAGTAGACACAATAACGAATTAAAATCAGTTTTAAAAAGTATTATCGCATAACTATGTCAATCAGTGTGATGGAATAAAAATTGGATGTTTAATATATTATAAATTATACTATTTTGTTTGGAACGTTTTTTCCCGACCAGCCCGCATAGTGACATTAAAAACTTCGTTTCAAAAGAGTTGTTTTTAAAGTCAGGAGTAGTAGAAGAAGAAGAAAATACGTGAAACATTTTATGGATTTTTTTTTTAATTTTACACCAAGTCCCACCAAAATCTTAATTTTAAGGAAAAATAAATAAAATTTTTTAAATGTTTATAATATGAAATTAATTGAAATGAACACCATATAATATATAGAAGACTAGCTCCCGTGCACTTCGTTACCCTTTTAATGTATCAACTCTATATGACTCAAACCCTTACTCAAACTTTGTTCAATCCGTTATTTAATATTCAGTGTATGGTGTTCAAAATTTATCTTAACTTTTCCGTTGCTCGGAATCAAAATTCTGATTCGCAGCAGTACCTATATTATCAGGTGGGCAATCTACCTGCGGTAGATCGTGGACCCCTTGATGTTTGTTCGTAACTTGATAATTTAACTCTAAAGTATCAAAGTTATACCAAGTATGTTACTGAACTCCTCCTAAACGGTTGGACGAATTGTGAATGCCGAGTCTGTCGACCAATATTTCCTTTTCGTCCACGAATACGTGGCATCGTGATTGTTTTATGTACCATGTATCTACGTGACTTATGTGTGAGTATAATACGCTCAATATTTACGTAATTGTAATACATAGCACAGCGTACAAAAAAATTAAATGCATTGAATGAATACACAGATTTCACGGCAACCTGCAATATTTATTATTATAGTAGTTTTAAAACCCATGGCAACCATTTATAAACAAAATTTTCCACCGTAATAATCTCTAAAACCCCATTTGAGAACATCCCCCGGTTGGACCAAGGGAGATGATTTGTAGCCTATGTGTTATTATTCTGATGTATAAGCTATATTATTGTAAAGTTTCATTCAAATAATTTCGGTAGTTTTTACGTGAAAGAGTGACAAAGAAACGAACTTTCGCGTTTATAATATTAGTAGGATGCTAATAAAAAGTTTTTCCCAACTATTAAGAAAATAACTTTTAATGTCACCCTTCTAAGATATAGCTAGAATCAATTTCCAATCGGAAATCATCCCTAATGTTGAAGAACAAAGCATTTTTTCTACCATAAAATGCCGTGCACCTATTCACATACACAAAAACACGCATAATTGTAAAATCTCAATACGTATTAATATCAGAATCTAAAAGACTTCACCTATAAAACTATAAAAGTATAAAACGAGTACAACAGTGTATAATACAGATCGATAAATATATTATCGTTAAAAATTAAAATATTGTAATACAATAGTCTACTACTGCGTTATAACGTAAGTGCAGTATTGGTAAATCAATAATAATAAAAATAATGGTGTTTCGGAAAAATAAACGGGCCTGAAATCCAGCCGATGCTGCAAGTCGATTAATAACAATATGCACCCAACATTACTTGCTGGCTACTAATAAACGATGTTTGTTTTAAATTATCGGCGACGGCCTAAGACGAAATTCGAAATCGGCTCATTTGCAATTTATTCTGACTATCTTACACGCGAACAATTTATCTGTGAGTGGCTGAACCCAAATTAACTAAACGATACACGAAATCGATTAAAGACGTCTCGAACAAAATCATGAACAACATCGATTACGAATTGATGGAAGAAAAACTAAGACGAACAGACGACATTGATGAGGACCTTTTGTCTTGTATGCGATACTGTTTGCGGGCGGTGACTCGTCGAAAACAATTCAACTTTACGATAAATCCAGTACTGGACCGGTTGAATGGATCAGAGACGATGTGGTCGACGGCGGCGGTGGAAGCGTCCAGTGACGAGGCAGAGTTGGTCACTCCAGCCAGGGGAGCTGAGGTCAAGAACAGCTTTGGAGACTTTAGCGGCTTGCTGGACCCAGGGGCAACGCTAGCGAAAACGCGCAGCTCCACGCAGACGGACGGCGGCGAGAATCGCGTCCGCTGCGTAGAGTGGTATCACGAAGGTCGTACGCATTTTCTGCCGTTGTTCCCCTATGTATATAACCATCCAAGAGTTTCTCCCTGGCCGTGGGCAGCGGACAAGGCGTGGCGATGACGCGGGGTCGAGGTTTAGGTACGTAACAGTGCACTTTTGGGGTGATTGGCAATAAGTCACCGATACACGTTCTCCGCGGTAGCGAGACAGGATCGAGGACGTCGCTCGCCCGTCTGCTTCGGTCCGAGAGCGACGACGACGGAGGCTAGCGGTACCGGCGCGGACATCGACGCCTTCCGATGGTACCATGTGACCATAGACAAGTATACCTTTATAGATAACCAACTCAATGCAAAAGTATGGTGACTGCGTTTAGCGCTCCGCGTGGTTGGAAACATGAACTATGAAGTACAATCGAATATGCGGTACCCCAATATCGATACCTCAACATCGATATCAGTATTATCGATACCTGTATTATCAATATTATCGATACTTCATAAATATTACATATTAAAATATATTATAATATTATTATTTATTATATTCATAAAAATAATGTAGTAAATTTTCTTAAATTATAATTGATGATAAAAAATAAAAACACGATATTTATATTTTGTATAAACAAGTAGATAATTTATTTTTTTAATAAGATACAAAATATTAAAATACTATAAATTTCACAAAAAATCAAAATTAAAATTATTATAATTATTAAGCAACACTGTTGAATTTTCCTAGGGTGTTTTTTGGTTTTTTAGAATGTTTTGCGTGCCAGACATTTGCTTTTAGTTTCATCGGATCAGATTCCAAGTGGTGAATTTTTTTCTTCCCTATTAAAATTCTATTTATTTCTGTACACCAATGGTTAAGCATTAAGAAAACAATACTATTTATAATTTTTTTAACAAAAATTTCACCATTATGGTTTGAGCACAGTGGAAGGTCTTTAAAATTAAAATTATTCCTTATGTTAAAACTTAGTGTTATACAAATATCTTTATGATGACAAATTTTAGACATTTGTCCGGTTACATATTCAATTATTTGTTGAACCAAAGAAGCGAATATCTGACACGGGTATTTTAATGACTGTCTATTAAAAGTGTAATCTCTAGCTGTTATTAGATCATGCGTTGTTGTCACATTGTTAGCACAAAGATTTTTAAGACAGATTTTACAATTTTTAAATAAGTTTTTGTTTAGTTTTTTTAAAATGTATCCAGCTATATAGGTATGAACATTCTCCCGTAAAACATTAATACCCATTGGCACGTTAAAAATGGTTACAGGTAGATCAACAGTTATGTTACAATTATTTTGTACCACATTCATGTCATTAGGGTCTTTAATAATTAAATTTCTATAAGATGTTAGACTTGCTTCAACTATATCTTCACAGTTTAAGCCTGGTGAATTAGATGACATTAAATTGTTCAACAATAATGTTTTATATGCTGATGCAAATGCGTGGCATGATGGATTACTTGAGCTGACACTACGTGCTGCACCAAAAAAACATTCTACAGAATCCTGATTTACATGTCGTGGTAAGAGTGACCGAATGCCATAATTGTATACAATGTTTTAAACAATTTTTGAAAACCTAAAATCAAACAATAAAAAATAATAGGTTTGTTCCAACACGCAGTCAAACCTAATAATATCAATTAATTTATTTTTAAATGCATCATATTGTTATTTTTATTTTGAAAACATATTTTTATCAAAAATAAATAAAAATTATTATATAGATAATACTAACCTCGTATTGTTTTCATCCAATTCTCTATGGTTGGTACAACACATGTTTTTCCATTTTTATTAACAAATTTCATTGTGGAAAGAACTTGAAGACTTTCCGCCCAAAGTGCATGATGAGGAGAGTTCTTTTTTATTGATGTTCGATAAATTTTCCCATCTATTACTCCATCAAAACTACCATTCAAGGAATCGAATAGCTTATCGAAGAACAAACATATTTTTGCTGTGTCATTAGCACATGGATCAATTAAATTTTTAGCTGTTAACAGAATGTGAAAAGGCTAATTAGTGATTAATTAGAAAACAGATTTATATGCTAATGTATAGTTTATTAGAATAATATAGTAATACACTTATTTTACAAATAAGAATGTTATAACTACAAACTAGACAGAAATTGTACTCATTACTTACATGACAAAAACATCATAGTGGATGACACACGCTGTGAAAAAATTTGAGTCGCACATTTCACCTTCATTTTCGAAATTTTTTCTGGCACTATACATGTTGATCGGTAATTCGGGGTAACATTTTACAATCCGGTATTGCACTGTCAATATTGTACAGATCTTGTATGTGGGACCACTTTGCACAACCTTTCGCCCCATTCATTGAAAAAATTAAATCTTTTGTTAAAAGGTTATTTCTGATGCATTTTATCAAATGTGGGACATCAAAAATATGAACAATCTGGATAGTTTTTTGTTCATCCACTTGTATTTCATAAATATCATCTGTATATTTTTCATTGCGCTTGATAAAAAATCCTTTTGTCTCATTAATTAGAAGTTTTATAGCACTTTCATTAGAACGTCCTTGGTCAGAAATTGTCGCTACTATTTGTAAGCCGGTCTTGTGGACTTCTCTTACAACCTAAAAACAAAAATATATCTTTATATTTATGCAGAAGTTAATACAATGTTGTAATAACTTCACGTGGGTTGAGGTTGATTAAACAAAAGCATTAACACAACAATGTCACGTAAAATAATTGTGTATTATAACTCTAACTTAACTTACTCTGTACAATCACAATCACGGTTCATTTCACACTGACTAACAACTTATGATAAGAGATATTATACCAAATAAGATACGGATAATCCCACATTTATGTATCGAATTTCATAATTATTTCATATTTATTTTCAGACTGACGACAGCTCGTGACCGAGGCGACCGCAAAGCTCTCGGCGGGTACAGAGTGACGGATGACTATAATTACAGGGTGGCCAGGAACACGGAAGTCGACAGCGCTGGTCTCGAGAAAACGAAACGTTTCAGAGTTCGGAGGTGCGCGACTCCACGGTGGGGCCATCGGCATCGGTCAGGGTGAAAACCAAGGAAAGTATCAGGAGAGAGGCTCGTTGAGGTGCTGTCCGCCGATTCTCTCCCCTTTCTGTCCAACGGTCTGATCCCTCCATCCGATATTATATAGTTTTCGTCACTCGCTCCAAGCTTTGGTCACCGCGTCGTCGGCGGCACATCAGTCGTGAGTCGTCTTCAGCGCCTGCAGTACAATCGAGCGTACGACATCGAGCACTAGCCGCTCGTCACCAACAACTGTCGTCGTCCCTCTCGCAGCCATATAGTGGCCTGGCTCCGTCCGCCTCCATGGTTGTCTTCACGTCCAGAGCAAACGAGCCCGTGACTCTCGTCCGCCCCGTAGGACCGGCCTTGAGAACGGTGTAAAGTTGACCACAGACCAGTGGCCATCATCGTCTGTTTTTCGTGATTTTGACTCAGAAAAAAATTATTGTGAATTTATGCTAGAATTTAAAGACGAACAAAAAAAAATTAAATTTTAAAAAAATTAGGTAGGTTTGTTGGATTTCGATTTGATAAATAGCTTTCAGCTTTTTCGTGTCATTTTTCTGTTCATTACTATACTGTTCTAGAATCATTATCAAACCATTTTTATATTTCCTACGGATGACTGTAGAATGGTCTCTTTTACTGTTTTGCTGATGCTCTGGACGACTGGATCTGAGACCATTATTGTACTTTCTCTGTTGGACTTGCATCCATTGACAGATTTGTAGAGGGGGAGGGAAAGTCTAGAGAACAAGATTAGTCTGCATATAAAAATTTTATATTGCTTATTAGTATTATAGTTTTGAATTGCTTATTATAATATATAATATGGGTGTCTATTTGTATAAATATGTTTTAAGAGGATGTTGTACACTCGTAATAGTCATACCCACATGTGTTGTCACTGTCTAAAGTTAAACAGTATCTAGTGTCCTAGTTGTAAATAATTAATGGTTTAATAAAAATTTAAAGAATATCTATATTTTTCAATACAATTACCTCTCAAATAGCATAGAACAATATGTTACTTGTTTTAAAATTCCTAAATTATGTACCTACCTTTAAATTTGATAACAGATCAAATATTAAAAACAACAGAGTAAAATAAATTAAAATTTGTTATGTTTTGTGTTAGTTAGCTGAAGACAACACATGCGTACCCACTACCCATTACCTACTCATTTACTATGTCCTCTTAAGAGATGGATGGACCATAGACAATTTTTAACCACATATTAAGGCAACAAAATAGTAAAATTTTAACTAGTTAATTTATTATTAGTCATTACTCATTAGGTTAGTATGTATCATTAAAATACAACTGTATTCACCAGAAATAGTTCAGTTACTTACACAAAAATTAACTAAGAACACTAAGAAAACGTTTAAAAAAATCTATAAGGTGGGTAAAGTTAAGCATTAAGTTTTTTTTTTTTTTTAATTAACGCCAGTCTGCATGTACGAGTACATGGTGGGTAATATATATATACAGATAATGAAAAATAATAATATAAATGTAAAAGTTATTGATAATATAGATAATAATATTAAATTGAATAATATACTAATAACTTAATAATAATCATAAAAGAGAAATTAAAAACTAAGAAGTTTACAGCATCATAATTCTGAATGTGGCAATACAACTAAGATAAGAACAAATAATATTTAGTATAAACATGAAATGTAGTTTTAGGTGGTGTTAAGGAGGCGGAGCATTCTATGTATAGGATGGTTATGGTTGTAGTTTGTACGGTGAGAGGGGATGTAATATAAGGAGTGGTTTCTAGTTGGATAGACAGGAATACGAAAAGAAATAGAAGAAAGTAGATTGGGGGCATTAATAGAGCCGTTAAGTAAAGATGAGATAAAGTGGATGTCTGCATTAAAACGACGAGAGGAAAGAGTAGAAACATTTAAGGATGACCTAATAGAAGTATAGTCGTGAAGAGGGTGAGAAATATTTAAAATATAAGCATTATAATTTATAAGTATTCATTGGTCCTCCATTTAAGATGCCGAGGTTATGAAAAATAATAATAGATAATACAACAAACAAACAGACAAATAGTGAAATATTACTACCACCTTTACACTCCCTGGCAGGGGCGATCCTAGAGTTTATTTTTAGGGGGGTTTTGAGTGAATATTGCCGACTTTCAATGATAAATCTGCCGACTGTATACTTAATGTTATAATAATTACTTTTTCCTATTGTAATAAATTATAGGGATCAAATAGTTATGAAATTGCATTTTTCTATTTATTCATTTTAATGCTGACCCAGAAAAAAATTTGATTCATATTATACTGAATCAAAAAATACTATTTTTATTTATCATATTTTATGGGTTTTATTTGAAACTCATATAATAATATTTTAAGAACATAAATGCATACTTTCTTCATAAATGTACAGAAAATGTATAAGAATATTATTAAAATAGGTTAAGTTAGAAACCTAGGTTACTAACCTAACCTACCCTAAACTCCTAAATTTGACTTTTATATATCGAAATACTGTATCTAAATATTCTGCTTTCAAAGATGAAATTAAAACTTTTTGGTTACAGAATACTTACGTGCAACCTTGTTTTAAATTTTCAAACCTTATATAGCTATAAAAGTTGAATATTAATTCATACGGTTTAACTACAAAATCGTTTTTAAATCTGTCTGTGAACCAATATGGCAATATATTAGGATCTTTGTATTAAATCAAGCTTTTTTTACCCAAAAAATAACATTTTATTGACATTCGTAGAAAAAAAACTATAAAAAAAGGTGGGCAAGTGGGTGTCGCTCTTTTGTACAGTAGGTTACAAGTGGGTCACTGTATAATAGATGATATTAAATTTGAATTCAACGATATAATATCATTGTATAAGAAAAACGATTTTGAGCTGAGACGGTATGTCGGTCTATGTTTAAGACATATTATATACATATCTATGGTATAAAACAAAAAATTGACCTTTAATAGGTACCTATAATAAATTCTAAATTAATCATATCATAATATCCATTAGGTACCTACTTATAACGCTTTATACACCAACAAAAACCGTGATACAAGTAGAAGTTTCAAGTACCCACGAATAATATTATTCAATCACAACAAAATAACTAAAATAGTTATTCTAGTTTTTTAATATGTATTGTAATTTGAAATTTCGCCCAAATTTGAATTTATAATGTCTGTAAAAAATAACTGTGTTCATATATTTTTTTAGATTTTTTGGTTTCAGTATGAACTATTTATGAGAACTTTTGTTTTGAATTTGCAATCCCTAGCTATAAAAACTGAACATTTTATAATTGACAATTTTCGAGATTTTGTATAGATTTCATGTATCTACAGTTACTTTAGGTATTTGTTTTTGAATTACAACAAAATAAGGAAATCGCTACATGAAAAATCAAGTGAATATCCAATGTTGTAAAAATTTGAATTTCAAACGCTCATAAAAATTTAATTTGACTTTCTTATAGACATTTTTTTTTTTTTGATAAAGGTAGATAATCTTGTAAGGAATCTTAGATTTAAAAAGAAAAATTTTTACGAATTCTTAACTCAAAATAATTTGCTAATTTTCGTGATTTTTCCATATTTTGTCAATTTTTGAACTTTAAATGCTTATAAAAAAAAAACTGTGATTAACGATTTTTAATATTTTTCATCTGCTTTTGAAACCATATACTAGGAGCCTTCTATTAAATTTTCAAGTTTTTTTAACCAACAAATAAAATTTAATTGATATTTCTAGAAAAAAAACTAAAAAAAATGAAAAATGAAAATGTCCCTAAACAGTTCAAAATAAATCAAAATATTTTGAAAATGTTATCGTGTATAGAAAATGCAAATATAAACAACCAGTGAAAATTTCATGTATCTACGGTCATTTGTTTTAAAGTTACACCAAAAACCAAATTCAATTTTTTGAAAAATCGATTTTGCGTAAAAATTCCCGTTTTTCCTTAATTTTTCTTTTGTTTTTCTTGGCGCTTTTGAAAAGTACTGGGAATTTTAAATTTTGATCTCCCCAATGCACCAACAATATTCACTTTCCAGTTGAACAAGATACTGAAGTGGAAAATCAAAGCATTATTTCGACTACTTATCGTGTACACAGACACAAAAATAAAAATAATTAAAAATTAAAAAAAAATATAAATACACACATCATTGTAAAATCAATACATTCATCGTTCCACTCAGAATCTAAAACTGAAACTGAAAATATCCGTAAACAGTTCAAAACAAACCAACATTTTTTGAAAATGTTATCATGTAAAAATGCTGAAAACAACTAGGGAAAAAGTCATGTATCTACGTTACTTTGTTTTAGAGTTACACCAAAAACCAATATCGATTTTGTAGAAAAACAATTTTGTGTAAACATTCCCGGTTTTCCTTAATTTTTTTTTTTGGTATCCCCGGCGCTTTTAAAACTATTTGGAATTTTTTACTTTTGACCCCCCCCCCCAAGTACCTACCAACTAGATTCACTTTCTTATCAGTAAAGATTGGACTGTTGAAGAAAATCTAAGCATTTTTAGTGTCCCAAAAGGTGATGACAGACGCAAAAAAAAACACATTGTACAATTAATACATTCATTGCTCCGCTCAGAATCTATAAAAAGTTGGATTTTTTGATTTCTTAAAATTGCCGACTTGTATTTATAATTGCCGACATTCGGGGGGTGTCAAACCCCCCACACACCCCTGTAAAATCGCCCCTGCTCCCTGGATTAAGAAATTGATTTTAATTAGCTTATCCTGGTACATTATTGTGAAAGCTGTTTATCATAAAGAGCAATTTTCAAAAGTAACTATTGTTCTTTCATGCATGATAATGTGTGAATGTGATAGTACTGTAGTAACTAGAGATTATGGGGACCCAGCAGGCACAGTAGGCACTAAATACCCAAGACTCAAATAATTGAATAAACATACTTATAAATTAAATTTGTGCCTAGTTACCCGAGGATGGAGGGGGGAGTAAATGTTGGTGATAATTAGGCCACAGTAATTGTGTAATCCTAACTATGTGCCTGGAATCCAGATTGGTTTAATTGTTTAAATAACCCTAGTCCATACCTTGAAAATAACACTGTTTAATACCCTAATAACCTAATGAGATAACTGTTAAAAAAATTACAGAAATTACTGTTTAGCACCCTGATGGATATGTGATATGTCTGTGTATCGGGTAGCATATAAACATACAAAGTATAAATAGTATCATAAATCAAATAGGTTTAAAATTGAAAATTGAAAATAATTATTTTTCTAATTGTAGAACCAATTTATTTAAATGGAATAATAAAAGAACTGTAGTTAATAATTATAAAAATATATAAATTGTTTGTTACCATAGTTGAGATTTCTATCATTCAAATATAAATTGACTACATGTAATTTAAAATGGATAACAAGTATTAAAGAATTAATTAAGTATAATGTAGGAATTATTATAAGTAATAGCAGGACACTTTAATTATAGTGAGTTTAACTAATGGTACATAATTATAACTTTTTACTGATTCTAAAAATATATTAGTTACATATTTTATATTCAATACATTACAAATTGTATTTTTTGATAATATTGAAATTTAAAATTTAGTTATAAAGAAAACTTTAAGATAAAAATGTTGTACAGGAATTTAGTACATTGACAAAATGATTAAAAAGTACAAAACAAATCACATTAAAAATACAACCTGAATCAATTAAAATATAAAAACATTTTTAGATAATATCATTGTGAAAAGATAATAAAATATACTACCTAGTATCTATACTCAATGATAATATGAATAAAAGTTTAGGTTGCATAGTACTTTTTAAATAGTAAATAAAATAATGTAACTGTATCATATTATTTACACAAGTAAATACCAAAAAACAACTGAAATTCGGTTTAACTAGTTCTTTAACAATAGTAAATACTTATTGAAGTATAAAAATAAAATAATTAACATGATATAACATTATAAGAAGCTATACATAGGAGTAAACATAACTTATAAGGAATAAGTTATGTTTATAAGCTCGGATGTTTTTAAATTGAAATCTTGAAAGAAAAAATTGTTATTAACAAACATTTCTTCATAAAAAAATTCTTACAGGCAAATCATCTTAATGTTGTTTAAAAAAACCGCTTACATACTAAAATTACTAGCGTATTAAAACTGCTTATATATTTTATTTGAATCAATGAAAAATAAAAATAAATCAGTCAACTTATTTATTTTTGGTTTTTGGAAGTCCATTTTTTTGGTCTTTGCCAACGAGGTTTTGGGTCCTGTTGATTTATTTGAGGTCTTATATCTAGTAATGAAGGTGGTTGTTGATTTTGAAATCCAGAATATTGTGAGGTGGAGCTTAAATTTGGAAATGGAGGATTAATATTCCTACCATAATATCCTGTTGAAGTATCAGGTACATTTCTTCGATCTTGATGTGTATTATTATTAGCTGAGATATGTTGATATAACTGGTGGGTATATTGTTCTACTTGTGATTGTGTTTGTACATTTCTGAGGGTTTCAGTTGATAAAATATTAGAAAAATTATTATCGGAAAATCTTGGACCTTCAGCAGAAGAAACATTTAAAAACTTTAACATTTTGTATTGCATTTGGTCAATTGCAGCAGAGTTTGAGGGGTTATTACTTTGATGATTTCTTGAAGAAAAATTACTTTGTGATCTATCATTTCTTCTATTTGGTCCTTTGTTTGCTTCAGGCGTTTGGGCAAATACTCTAGGACCAGTATTTTGCCAATTCCTTGGTTTACGACTTTTAGTTCTGCGTTTAACTGAAACTTGTTCAACACTCTCGTTATCTGATGAACCCGTTTCACTTTGATGAGTTGTATTAGGAAATGAAGATTTCACGGATGAATCAATGATTAGCTTGGTCTTCAAAGAAGAATCAACATCTTTCATTTGTAAGTTACAAGTTTCCATGATTTTAGTTAACATTTTAAAAAAGTACAACATATCCGCAGGAGCAGTGCTACTTGAATTTGTAGCCAATCTAATTTCATTACAAATAAGTTCTGCTAAATGAAACGTCTTTGAACCAAATGATGAAAAATGTTGCTAAAACAAATGAAAATATACAATAAGAAAATTGATTAACATTTATAAGCAAACATTTACTTATAAGTTATAATAAAATTAAACAATCATACCGTAATTATAAAATTGTTGGCAATTCCTGGTTGTTCAATCAACTTTATAAACTCTTCAACGCCAGATCTTAGGTTGTTTGTGAATAATATTATATACGAACATAATTGAGCCATAATTTTTGATTTATCAAGCCCATCATATTTAGAAATCAAATTAGTAAGGTAAGGAATAGGATCTTCCCCATTCTTTTGTTTTCTTACTATAAGTCCTAAATCCATTCCTAATTTTTGTGTTTTATTCTTCAGTGGTGGATGATTTTTTTTTTTTTCAGTAGTTCTGCTAGGTCTTTGTTTTTTAGACTAAAAAAGAAAAAACAATTACCTAAAACATTAAACTATGAATATTATTTCTGAGTTTAACTTACAATATCTTTATAAACTTCAATTGTTTTTTCAATAGATTTTAAAACAGTCACATCATTTGGTGCCATATCAAAGGCTTTTATCAAATATTGTTTTCCCAAATTAAAATCACGGACCATAATTGGAAGAGTCATTAATGTTCTAGCACATTTAACTACCAAGTGAGGGTCTTTTGGATCCATGCTTATAATAGTTCTAAAATAATAAAATGAATAATAATTTTAAAAAAAAAAGGAAAAGGAAACCTTTAGAAAACTCCCTTCTAAATACCTAAATTGTATTAAAAGTATATAATACATTCATAATTGTTTTATTTACTATAATTTCATTGTCATTCAAGTATTGTCTACAGATTGAATTTTATGAAAAGGCTAAAATAAATAAAAATAAAAATTGTATGTTTATAGGGTATAACTACATCTAAAATAAATTTATCTTCTGGGTTTGTTAAATAAAAAATGTAAACACACAAAAAAAGATTGCAATAACACAAATAATTAATGTAGCATTAAATCAAAATAGCTAAATATAAATTAACTTCAAATAATTAAATCTATAAAAATGTATGAAGTACCCACACACATACTAAAATTTAAAATTTCAATTGACTATATTATCAGTGTTGAGTTAATTACTTTTGCAAATTAATTAATCATTATGTTACTGCAAAAGTAATTTGTAATTTTCAATACGTTACTATCCAACACTGTGTATTCATAACACTCTTGACAAAGGATTTTCTAGATGAGATATTAGAGAAGTCATGGGGTGAGTCCAATAAATATATAAAATAAATACATAAAATATTCTAGGTTTTGAGGTATCTTATTCAGAGTATATTTAGATAGGGATGACTAACTTTTGAACTACAAAATGGAAAGACTATACTAATATTAATCTATAGGTATTTAATGAAACACAGGCAAGTACACAAACAAAAACTTTGGAATGGATTCAAAGATGATCAATATAAATAAATTATACCACTATTCATTTTCAGGGGGGGGGCTGAACCCCCCTGTATACATGCCTGATTATACATAGTAAACAATATACATTTATATAATGTCTATATGTTTAGGATATTAAGTATAATTTTTTTTATTTACATACTTAATCATTTGAACAATTGTTTTATTCGCCTGCCGATTTTTTTCAATCCACAATTTATCATGATTATTTTTATTATCATGATAATACCGAATTGCAGTGTCTCTATCTAATATCATTCTATGGTAGTTGAAAGCAGTATTTTTTCCGTCAGATAACAAAATTGCTTGCTGAATAGCATTTATTTCAGTATCAGTTGGATATGATTTATGTGACTGTATAAACTGTCTTTGAGTTGTCAAAGCAATTGAATGAATATAAAACCAATGTGAAGTATTAGGATCTAAATCACATGCTTTTTTTGCACTGTCACAAGCTCTTTTAAAAAAGTGACGACTTCCACCATATTCAGTAAATACAGCTGCTCGAATTGCATGTATAGTAGCTCTTGATTTAGAATCCATCTTAGACAACGGTGTAATATCATCCAACAACTGAAAAATTACAATAGTACAAAATGCATTTTTTTATGGTAATAACTGGGTAGATATAAATTTATTTTTTTTTTTTAATTAGGTATGAAATAAATTGTTTATTACAGAAAAAAACATTTTTTAATTTTTAAGAACAAGAACCAGCATTTTTATTTTTATAAAAACTAGGAACAATTCTAGTTTAGGGCCCACTCGAATTTTTCGATTTTTTTTCGGAAACCTATGTATTTCGACAAGTTTAAAACGATGGTGTAAAAATTAGTTTGCGGAAATGATTATTTTGGAAGTTACAGCCTTCCAAAGTTTGCGATTTTACGTTTATACGCATGTGCGCAACACTACTATAATGCCCCTCGGAGGACGTCGATATTTATATATTAAAAGTTACGAGTCCCTATGCATAGTTAATTCTTGTTTTCACTCCTTGACCTGTTTACATAAGTTAATAGTGACTCCCCTTCGCCTATCGGCTCCGGTCGCCAGTTAGAATAACATAAGTCTATAGAAGCTCCCTACGCCTACCGGCTCCGGTCGCAAAATAAGTACACATATCTATAAAAGTACAATGACATATTTGAAATATTTTTTTCAAGAATATTGTGGGTAATTTAACTTAGCAGCTTTTATTCATAACATAGTATGAAGATTTTTTTTAAAAATATTTGAATAAAAAAAATGAATGATACCTATGTTCTTAAGAGGATTTGGTACCATGATTTTCTCTTTTGTCTAACATTTGCACGTCATAGGATTTTAGACAGGTTCTTTGCCAAACATACCAATTGATGTAGGTAATGAAGCGGTAATAATTCTAAAAACATATTTGAATTTGTTGTCAAGACTACTTGAAATCGACTTTCCCACATTTTTAATTTTTTTGAGTTTAACTTCTCCAAAAGTTGAAATACTACAACTTTTAAACACTGTTTTTATATACAATTTTAGGAATTTGGGTTTTAATATCAAAAATGTGGGAAAGTTGATTTCAAGTAGACTTGGCGAAAAATTCAAATCTGTTTTCAGAATTCTTATTGCTTCATTGGATCAATTAGTATGTTTGGCAAAAAACAAGTCTAAAATACTGTCACGCATGTGTTAGACAAAAACAGACAATCACGGTTTCGAATACCCTTAAAATAAAAATAAATAAATAATAACATACCCATTGACATTCGCCGGTAAGATTTGTAGCAAATAACATATGAGTAAAAGTTGCCTTCATAACATGTTGAAGACCAATATTAATAGATAAATAAAATTCATTAGTACCATTGTCTAATTCTTCAAGCCATTTCCCAATTTCTAATATTTTCATTTGTCCTAATTCGGACTCACCTTTATGAAATAATTCATAGCCAATAATTAAATTACCTACATACCTAAACATAAGAATTAAAACCAATTATTTGAAGTATAAATAAGATAGGAATATTATTAATTTTTTATTTTATATTTTTACTATACATACACAGAAGCTAAGCTATAAGCTACTTTGTGTTTATAATGCAAATAAAGAATATACCTATACTCTGTCCCACGAGAGATCATGCCACAAACCGACCAAAACGGGTTCTCCACGACACACCATGTCATAGGGGAACCAGTTTCGACAGCAGGGTGATGTAGGGGGATGCAATGAACTGGCATGTTCTCTCGTGGGACAGAGTATAGTAGAAGATTAAAGTTTTTTTTTAAATATTATTTATATCACCTATGTACCTTTCAAATGTAAACTCAGGTGAAGAAATATTTAAGTTGTATTCTCCATATTTATTATGTATCGATAAAATCATATTTTTCTTGTCATTTGATTTTATGTTCCATGTAAACAAACACTGAAGACTGTTAATTTTATTTGCAGTACTGGTTTTTTTGGAATTTTCATCTGTTTCACACGCTACTTGGTTTTCTCCAATAGAACTTACTTCACTTTTAGTGTCATCAAAATTGTCAACTGAAGCACTATCATTCAAATAGTCTGGATGTGTATTATCAATAGGCATTGACTCGATACCATCAATAATATTATCTAACGACACGGAACGACTAACACTATTATCTAAAGTTTCTTTGACATCAACGTTTATCTCATTCAACGAAGTAAGCATGTCTTCAACATCATTTTTAGTGATGTCAAATTGACCAGATTCCACAGTAATCAATTCCTTCTTCTCTTTTTTACCAGATTTATTAAAGAGCGATTTGAACAATGAAGCATACATATTTATTGCTTTGTAAATAACACCTATTTAAAACAGAAAAAAGTGTAAAGTTGAATATTATTATTATCAAAAATATTGGAATAACTTTTGTTGTTACTTACGATTGAAAAGTTAAACAGCAGATTCAAATTCAATTTCCTTTTAAAAATGTTTACATTTCTATTATAATCATTTAGAAGATAGTATTTTTTCGATCGTTTCAAGATTAAAATTAAAAAATATATTATTTAGGTATAACTGGTATAACATACCTGAGACACTTCGGTAAGTATTGTTTATCTACTTTTATAACAAATAACAATTATAAGTAGGTATTATTAACTATTAACATGAATATTAGACGGAGAACATCTTCACGTCTCATTACTGAGTCATTCGCCAATCAAGAATCGTACGACGTACATGTTCATGTATAATAATGTAGCTATTTTATTTTATAAGCAAATATAGTAGATAACTATTAATAATTAAATGGTGATAAGTTAATACCACGGACCACGGACTAAGATAATATACAGGACTGATTACGATAACGCGGTCAGAAAAAGTTATACTGGTGGCGGGTGCACGGAGGGATCTTCCTTTTGAGCCTCAGCGCTACCTGGTGGCAATAAATAACATTGCTATTTTCAACAAATCCAATCCATGACAAACCAATAATTAATAATTGTTCTGTTTAATTATTAATTATTATAACAAGTTATAATAATTAAACTACCTTTACCACCTCAATGGCAAAATATTAACTGTTAATTATATTATATTAATATGATACACATTACAGGTATAGTTATGGTATAGGTATTAGTTTATGATGTTTAAAGAGTAACGGCTTAATTAATAACGAGTCAACAGTCAAATCTAATATTAGTAAAATGGTATTTATTATTCAAAAGTATAAAATTGGTAGAGTCAATTAATGAATTAAAAGCTTTGATAGTTATTTTTCTTAGAACTTTGTTTTTTTGTTTCTCTGTTCAGATTCCTAGTGTACTGCTTCATCCGCATTGTAATGTAGAAATGTACTATGGAAGTAAGCATTTCACTTTCGTGTTCTACACAAGGAAATTTTAGTAATTTCTGATGATGTTGTAACAAAAAATTTACAGTCTTATCAAACACCTCGGGAACAACATAGTATGTAATATGTTAACATTTTATACTTGAAAGATTTAAATTTTAAATAAAATATACACTATTTTAATAATGACCATTTCAACTGTTCTTTTGCTGACTGGAAGACCTAAAAAAAAATATACACATGTATTTTACAATTTTATATCATTGGAATACTAAATACTAATTATAAAATAGGTGCCTAGCTTACTTGTGCAACAGTTTGTTCTCCAATTGGTATGTCATCGGTTCGTAATGCTACTCTCTGTACAACTGCCCCAGAATCGGCTTCCAATATAATACTGTGGAAAATAAATGTTTTAGGACCTGAACATACTTAATATGTTACAGAAACAGTAGTGGAAAAATGTATCACTACTGTGGTGGTACCGTCAAGATGATTTTAGTACCACCACATCAGTGCATATGGACCTTCATCAACCCAGTACTGTAGCATAGAGTATAATATAAAATAGGTATTATAAATTATTTTACTCATATTATGGTTATAAAATATAATGCAGTTTTACCCATTATCACAAATTTCATCTAACGCCAACATAACAACATCTAAGTTGTCAAGTACAACTCGTTTTTCACATTTTTCCTTAAAATTTGACTGATTGAATCATACATGCATTGTAAGACGCTCATCAATAACAGCTGAAATATAAAAATACCCTGTACATTTGCAATTTACATGATGTACTCCAGACACTGTTGTTACTTCATTCTCATGTGAACTTCCCATGACATAAAAAAACAGATCCACATTGCTCCTGTACAGACATGTAATTCCGTCCAGCATGACAATTTCTGCATTTGCTCTGTGAGTACGGTTGAATAGGTTTTTTTTAAATGCTTTTTGTTCTTTAATCGTTGGAAATATATTGTCATCATAGTATTTGGCCAGTATGCGATTGCCATCATTGTCCAAAATAGCCATGCCCTTGACAGTGCCGTAACTAGGCTACTTGAGGCCTGTGTGCAAACCAAAATATTGAGGCCCCTTATTATCATTTTCAATACACACCTCAAAAACTTTTTTTGCAATTTTTAAAGTCAGCAGACAAAAAACCGGTCAACACTTCTGCCGATTTTTTTATTGTATTCAGAAGGACCAGTTCTATAGACCATAAAAAAATAATGTTGGAAAATGGTTAAACCCTCATAATAAATCGTTTCAAATTTTGGCCTTATGAATGTTGTTGTACAATAAATTAATTAATAATACAATTCAGCCTAATTGAAAATATAATTTATTGTGATTTAAATAGGTAAGTTGGGAATTTTAATCTTGAAGTGGTTGAAAAATTGCAATATTTTATGGATATGGCAGGGATTGCAAACGTTATAATAACATTATGATTATTGATTAAAACGTTTTATTTTTTACAAAAAAAGATACATGTTTGTAAACGTAATTATAACGGAATGCGATAATCAAAAATAATTAAATACAGCATATCAAAACATAACGATTAACAAAATAT
This sequence comes from Macrosiphum euphorbiae, assembly GCA_949089665.1. Taxonomy (NCBI): domain Eukaryota; kingdom Metazoa; phylum Arthropoda; class Insecta; order Hemiptera; family Aphididae; genus Macrosiphum; species Macrosiphum euphorbiae. The sequence continues at coordinate 29,725,267 of CARXXK010000001.1, forward strand.
ATTATATATCATCAAACAAAACATAACGCAATACGAAATATTTTAAAACATATTTATTTATTTAAAAGGTCTATTTGTTTCGTAGAAACATTTATTTCATGCAAACAATCTACGAATTGATAATATTATATCCGTATCCGGGCCGGTAACCGGATAAAAAAGCCACCGATAAAAAAGCCACGGACAAAAAAGCCACGGATAAATAAGCCATTGATAAAAAAGCTATGGGATAAAAAATCCACAGGATAAAAAAGCCACCGATAAAAAAGACATGGATAAAAAAGACGAATTTTAAATCAAGTATCATATGAATTTTCAACTCCAAAATTACTTGTACATTTTATAATAAATAATAGTATAATAATGTTAAAATTGAACACAATAATTAGTATAATTTATAAAAGTTAATATTTACAATTTAAAAATATAATATAAAATAATAAATAATTAAAATAATCGTATTGTGTAAGCAATAGCTGTTAAATATTCGTCGATTGTCCGCTGTGTTAAGCCATCACTACATATTTTATACAATTTTTCTTGCATTTTTTCATAAATTTTTTTTTTTTTTTTTTACTTAAATTGCCTATTACGAATTGGGCTAACATTGTTTCATCTGAAGACAACTCTAATCTCATTTTCTTAATTAATGACCAAATAGAAGGATGATTGTGGCCTACTAATTTTGAAAAACGATGGTTCCACCCTTCTGTTTCGTTGTTAGTTCGATGTCCATTATCAAGGGTAGTTTGATAGACATTCCATATTGATGGTGGATAGAGTGGTGCAATATTTCGAAGTCTGATACCATTATTCGGATTATGCTGAACACTTCTGTAAGACCCATGGACATACGTGGTATCAAAATAATCGACTAAATCTGTTGCCTCCGGTGGCATAATTGTTCTTAAAAAATCCATTCCCTCTAAAACTTTGTTTTCTTACAAATTTTAACACCTTACACTTTTATTTCACGACGTTTGTACTATACACAGACTGAGCATAACGGAAACTAAATAGTGTATAAAAGATAACATTTTACCAATTTCCCAACCATATAGGTTTCGGTCAACCTATAATAATATTAGATTATAGAGACAATCACATAGTATATTATATTGTTCACATATAATACAATACTTTAGACACTAAGATACCCACACCAGTTTTAAGATAAAGTCAAATGGCAATGACTTTTATTGCTATATACCTTAATCAGTTTAATCTTTTATATTTCAAATGTATATTTATAGTATTTATACCATATATCCGGAAACGGTATTTACGGTTAAATTTTACGGTAAAATATTTGACTTATTTCTTATGGTTATAACTTATAGATACCTATATCTAAAAAGGTTTAAAAGAGTTAAATAAATGCATGTCTTTTTTATCGATGGCTTTTTTATCCCATGGATTTTTTATCCCATAGCTTTTTTATCAATGGCTTATTTATCCGTGGCTTTTTTGTCGGTGGCTTTTTTATCCTAGATCCATCCGGGCCATTACCTATCGGCATAAGTTATTGTTTTTACATTTTAGGGGCATGCGCGAGACCTGTTTTTTTGCACAAAAACATGCCTTACAGGAAAAACTCTCACGCCTCGTAGATTGGTCCAATTTCCATAGACCATAATTTCTTTTTTTTTGTTAAATAGAGGAAGACTTATTGCAGGGCGCATTGGACTTGGATTTTTAAAATTATTTTTCAAAATCTTATATTACAAGTTTGAATTTAATCCATTTTTACAACTTTTTAGTTTTTGTATTATTATTTTTTTTTAGCAACGTAATCAAAAATCGAAGTCCAATACGCCCTGTAAAAAATATTCTTCTAACTAACAAAAAAAAAATTACGGAAATCAGACCCATCTAAGAGGTGTGAGAGTTTTTCCTGTAAAGTGAGTTTTGATCGATATAATACACCCTATCAATCCCCCCCCCTAAATAGGTATTGGGTAGTTGATTAGTGGAAAAGTCTTATAATTGAGGTGGCAATTAAAATATAAAATTTAATTTTCAAATTTTATAGAATTGCGGAAAATTTGAAAAGTCGCGACCAGGACCCTTATTAGGTAGGTATTAACACTATTTTAAATAACGATAAACCGCAAAACTTTTATAACTTTTTAGTTCTAAATAACGATTAACTCAAAAATTGTGTAATGTTTTAATTGTAAATAACATAAAACGGAATTTTTTTTCAAATGCAAGCCCTGAGATATATAGTAATGTAATTTACCTTTAATTGGCATTAAGACTCTGTAAGTAGTTTAATTATTCGTTGTTTATGTTATTGTTTATAAAATCTACATACAAATGATTATCTTGGAAGCTGAGGTCTGCTAATGATGCTAATTTATCAAACTTTTAGGCTATAGGGTCTTTAGATAATGTTTATATACATAATACATACTTAGTACATCGTAACAATTTTAAATTCAAACTTTTACCTATAGGTATACTATAAAATATAAATGCTACTTTCTGGTAAACTTAAGGTAGCAAAATGTTTGGGTAATCTTCTATTAACATTTCTAATGTTAGCTATGAAAGGAAAAACATTAATGAATTTCTAACTGAAAAATATTTTGTCAAAATTTGAAATTTAAATGCATTATACAAATAATCATGCATATATGTATCTTTAATATTTTTGAACTTACATTAATGAAACTTGTATTAAGAAACCTTGGATTACATTTTCGAGCTTGTTTATTGAGTAAAAAAGTTTTTATTGAGAATAATTTTAAAACAATTTCTCAAGGCTATAACTCAAAAAAGTAAAAATTTTTCGAAAATGTTGCCATTTATTGAAAATATTAATATAATTAATATAATACAATATAACATAATATTAATATAATTAATATTTGGTGAAAACTTCAAAGGTCTACGGTTATTAGTTTTTGAGTTAAACCAAAAAATAAAAATTTTGGTTTTAGGTAAAAATGAAAATTTTTTTTTATTGACGCTTTTTAATATCTAAAACTAAAACTTTCGATTTCGATCTCCAAAAAGTACCAACTAGATTCACTTTTCTATCAGAATCAATCTCTCTTTCAATCAACTATTGTTTTTTTTTTAATTTATAGTAAATAGAACTAAACGTTTTATAGTCTTTACTATAATGTTAGTCACATTTACAAATCATTTGTTTTTGGAATAGCTAAAAAAAATATAGTAGCTTTTTTCTAACTCTATTAGATATTATAGTCTAATTTCAACTACTAATATTTTTAGGGGTGACCAAGTAAGTAGGAAAAAGAAAGTACAAGGACCTGTAAATATAAGCAATGTACATTTAAAAAAAAAAACTGCTTCATAAAGAATAATAAGACATTTATTAATAAAGGCACGTTTTTTTTTACAAATTATAAGTAGGTATAGGTACATAACATTTTTTACATAATTACATGTGTTTATAAAGGTATATAAGACAAACTATTTTAAGTGAAATCATGTTTAGTAGTATAAAGAGGTTTTTTTTTTGGTTTTTTAATTAGTTTTATTACACAATCTGTAAATATATTATTTTTTACAATAAGTGTAAGTGTTGTAGATTAATAAAATAAAAATAAAAATACAAATAAAGAGAGAAAGACAGATAATTTGAGCGAAAAAACCATCCAGTGATGGTACTTCTTGGTTACAGATATAATTGTGATAAATGCTGCAGCTTGCTCTGCTTTAGAAGGTCTCCAAACTGAGGTTATCCCATCAATTTTACGTTTTCTATTAAGCTTTATGGTTAGTGGTTGAAACAATAATGGCAGTAATTTAAAAACTGCTATGTATTCATTAAGTTAAAAAATACAGTTAATTAATGTTAATAAAGTTACAATGAATAGTATTTAATACTAAAAAATCTATGTCATAGGGGTCAGGGGAACCAGTTTCGACAGCAGGGTGACGTAGCGGGATGCGATGAACTGGCATGTTCTTTCGTGGGACAGAGTATAGTAGAAGATTAAAGTTTTTTTTTAAATATTATTTATATCACCTATGTACCTTTCAAATGTAAACTCAGGTGAAGAAATATTTAAGTTGTATTCTCCATATTTATTATGTATCAATAAAATCATATTTTTCTTGTCATTTGATTTTATTTTCCATGTAAACAAACACTGAAGACTGTTAATTTTATTTGCAGTATTGGTTTTTTTTGAATTTTCATCTGTTTCACACGCTACTTGGTTTTCTCCAATAGAACTTACTTCACTTTTAGTGTCATCAAAATTGTCAACTGAAGCACTATCATTCAAATTATCTGGATGTGTATTATCAATAGGCATTGACTCGATACCATCAATAATATTATCTAACGACACGGAACGACTAACACTATTATCTAAAGTTTCTTTGACATCAAGGTTTATCTCATTCAACGAAGTAAGCATGTCTTCAACATCATTTTTAGTGATGTCAAATAGACCAGATTCCACAGTAATCAGTTCCTTCTTGTCTTTTTTACCAGATTTATTAAAGAGCGATTTGAACAATGAAGCATACATATTTATTGCTTTGTAAATAACACCTATTAAAAAACAAAAAAAAAAGTGTATAGCTGAATATTATTATTATCAAAAATATTGGAATAACTTTTGTTGTTACTTACGATTGAAAAGTGAAACAGCATATTCAAATTCAATTTCCTTTTAAAAATGTTTACATTTCTATTATAATCATTTAGAAGATGGTATTTTTTTGATCGTTTCAAGATTAAAATGAAAAAATATATTATTTAGTTATAACTGGTATAGCATACCTGAGACACTTCGGTATGTTTTGATTATCTACTTTTATAACAAATAACAATTATAAGTAGGTATTATTAACTATTTACATTTTACATGAATATTGAAGGGAGAACATCTTCACGTCTCATCACTGAGTCATTCGCCAATCAAGAATGGTACGACGTACATGTTCATGTATAATAATGTAGCTATATTATTGTATAAGCAAATATAGTAGAAAACTACTATTAATAATTAATTAAATGGTGATAAGTTACACTAAGGGCCGTTCTTACGACGTCCGGTTAAAGTTAACCGACACTTAACCGGAAGAATTCTGCCGGTAATAAAATCTGTTATCAGTCGGTTAGCGTTAACCGACACTTTACCGGACATTGTAAGAACGGCCCTAAGATATCCACAGATATATACAATATTATAACAACATTATTAGTCCGTGGTTAACACTGATAACTGATTACAATTAAAACAGCCATAAAAAATTAAAATGACTTTTTTTTCATATAAGCGTCAAGTAATAATATGGACCACTACCTTTTGTTCCACAAAAAATTTAACAATATGCAATGTCCCCGTTTATATATTAGTATTTAGTAATAAATAAATAAAATTTTATTGACATTTATAGAAAAAAAACTAAAAAAAATTGGAAACTGAAAAGGTCCATAAACCTCTCAAAACAAGGCAAAATATTACCAACTAAAGAATTCTATACCTAATATAAAAATGCAGTAAAAATTGCAAAACTACGGTTATTTGTTTTAGAGTTAGGTACACCAAAAATTACAAATCTTAAAAATCTGAACATATTTTAGGCTGATCATGTATCTCAAAAAGTTGGTGGCAAATACAGGCACAGATTAACTTCTCTTCTACAATATTGATAATAGGTGTTTTTACTCTCAAACAGCTCAATAAACCATAATATTGGAAATACAAACGAACATTTTCATAGATTTTTCTAATACTATTCATACCCCTTAACATTCTAAAATTCATTGTTTGGCTATCACTACACCAGTTAAATTATTAAGTAATAAGATACAAAATCAGCATAAAAATAATAGCTACACATTTTGATGTCATAAGATTGTTGTAGTTACCTATTAGTTGGAAAAAAAACTAGAATTTTCACAAGTTCGTCTATAAATTGAATCTGTATTGATTTAATAATAAGTTATAAATATATAGTATTATATAAACAATAAAAATAATAGTATGTAATATGTTAACATTTTATACTTGAAAGATTTAAATAAAATACACACTATTTTAATAATGACCATTTCAACTGTTCTTTTGCTGACTGGAAGACCTAAAAAAAAATATACACATGTATTTTACAATTTTATATCATTGGAGTACTAAATACTAATTATAAAATAGGTAGCTTACTTGTGCAACAGTTTGTTCTCCAATTGGTATGTCATCGGTTCGTAATGCTACTCTCTGTACAACTGCCCCAGAATCGGCTTCCAATATAATACTGTGGAAAATAAATGTTTTAAGACCTGAACATACTTAATATGTTACAGAAACAGTAGTGGAAAAATGTATCACTACTGTGGTGGTACCGTCAAGATGATTTTAGTACCACCACATCAGTGCATATGGACCTTCATCAACCCAGTACTGTAGCATAGAGTATAATATAAAATATTATAAATTATGTTTACTCATATTATGGTTATAAAATATAATGCAGTTTTACCCATTATCACAAATTTCATCTAACGCCAACATAACAACATCTAAGTTGTCAAGTACAACTCGTTTTTCCACATTTTTCCTTAAAATTTGACTGATTGAATCATACATGCATTGTAAGACGCTCATCAATAACAGCTGAAATATAAAAATACCCTGTACATTTGCAATTTACATGATGTACTCCAGACACTGTTGTTACTTCATTCTCATGTGAACTTCCCATGACATAAAAAAACAGATCCACATTGCTCCTGTACAGACATGTAATTCCGTCCAGCATGATAATTTCTGCATTTGCTCTGTGAGTACGGTTGAATAGATTTTTTTCAAATGCTTTTTGTTCTTTAATCGTTGGAAATATATTGTCATCATAGTATTTGGCCAGTATGCGATTGCCATCATTGTCCAAAATAGCCATACCCTTGACAGTGTACAAAGTTGGTTCCTGCGAAGTGTTAAGTTCATTAATATCGAGTGACAATATTTATAGTTTGTTTCTGTTCAATGTTTAACTTACCAGTAACGAAAAATCCATTATTATTTATTGGTTAATATTTAAAATTGAAGTGGATATATTTTGAATTTTCTGCATTCGACGCGTATGGCATAATATTATCTATTATGTTTATACCTATCCACCTGCTATCATCACATCCTATCCAAATATTGATAAAAATACTTAGTATAATCACGATATAAAATAAATACCTATAGTATATTTTAATTCATGAGTATAATCATGATTATAGAAAAATAATATAATTTCAAAAATCAAAAATGTTTGCATTCGTGCAATAGGCGATCTACCGCATGTCTATTGTACTTGTATTATGTCTAACTGTTAGACTTTAACATCTTCTACTATCTATTTAACAGTATAGGTAATTAACAGTTAACTTTTATATTTAAACTTCAAACGCTCATCAAAAATGAATTTGACTTTCCGTTAAACGTTTCCGTTTTTTTTTTTTTTTGGTAAAGGTAGAAAAACTTATTTTGTAGAACATTTTCAAATATTAGATATAAAAATGATCATTTTTATCAATTGAAAACTCAAAATAATTTACATATTTTCATGATTTAAACAAAATATACATTTTGGGTTAGGTACCTATCAATATTATCACATGGTTTGAAACCTATTGAAAAAATTTTGGTTTTGGTTTCGATTTGTACACTGGTTTCCAATTATTTTCGATTTCGGTTTTGGATTTAATACCGATTTTCAATATTTTCGGATTTTGTTATTGGTTTCAGTTTTTAAACGGTTTATACTGGTTTCTAAATTCGGTTTCAAGACCTGGACTATTTACGTTCATTTTTAGTTTATTATTTTTTTTGAATCGCTGGATCGATAGTCCGATCGCCTGTTGTGTAAAGTAAACTTTCAAAAATATCAAGATGCAAAGGTTTACAAAAAAAATACCGTTTTTTTAAATTATATTTTCGGTTTTTAATTATAATACAGGTATCCAATTTTTTTCGGTTTCGGTTTTGATTTTGTTCCCGGTTTCAGTTTTATAACGGTTTATACCGGTTTCAAGCCCGTCACTATTAACTGAGAGAAAAAGTAAACTGTAAATTAGAGGGGCCTTAAAAGTTTTTTGGTGACAATGAATAAAAGGAAACTGAGAAAAAAAGTGGGGCCAAAATGTGTGTACCTATATAGGGCGCCAAAATCGTAAATACGCCACTGCCAAGGCCTATGAAATTTTTCTTAAATAGAGGGGTGGGTGGTAGGCAGTGGGTCTCCTAGTCAATTTAATATGATATTCTCAATAGGCAGTCAATAGCGATTATTGTAACTTTCATCTGGAAAATTTTTAGTTCGCCACGCCACTGATGTTAAGACAACACGGTAAGGAAATAAAAATTATTGAAGGGTATAAACAGGGCCGGATTGGTTAGGCGAGCTACCGAGACAATCTCGGTGGGCCGGTGTGAGAGAAAATAAATTCATGTTTAAAATACGATTAGCCACCTATAAGCTCATAATAATTATAGACGTAATTTTGGGCCACTGATGAATATGTAAATGGGCAAAAAGAAAAGTGAAAATCTCGATGAGCCGAATAGCCGATACATACCAATCGGGCCCTGGGTATAAATTAAGATTTCATAAAATATTAAATAATGATGTGAGATGACGGAATTGTACAATCCAAAAGTGTAAAGCATATTTTAAAACCAATTAAAGTGGAGATACTGTTATAGAGAGTAAATTAGATCATAACCATAAAAAGACGTAGGTACAAGACATTATGGTTAGACAATAGTTATTCATAATTCATTAAAAAGAAAAGCACTGGGGGCCTATTCTTGAAATCATACGGATTGGATCCGTATACGGAAATCGTGGTTTCCAGTTTACACACGACTTTCCACATGATCCAAAAAATAGGTATTCTTGAAATATTTACGTATACGAATGTGTTCGGTCGTGTGAAAAAGATCCGTACGATTCATTCGAGTGGGGTATGGCATACGGAAACATATTTCCGTATACGAATAAACTAAGTACCACAATATGTTTTATCATGATCGTTTATTAAATTCAATTGTTGAGTTTATACTTATATAAAATTATTATAATATTATAATTATAATATGTTATTGAGTTACCTATATAACATACGTAATTAGATAAATAACACCCGTTAGTAATAACTAATAAACTATAGATGGGAATGTAATTCCCTAAAAACTGCTTTTATACCTTAAAAATTAAAATCAATGCGCTTAAAAATGCACTTAGATTTTTTTTTTAGTTTTGAACAAAAAACACTTTTAAATCTTAAAATTAAATTAAAAAAACTGAATTTTAGTGTTGAATGACTTAAAAATGGTTAAACGGTCCAAATGTTATTCCCTTAAATTGAAAATTGTCAAAAAAATAACGCAGAATAAACATTTCTTATGAATATTTAAAAATCCATAAAACGGATAGGTATATTTTCATAAAACGAGCATCACCTATTAATTAATTTTATTTTATGTATAAAATGAATAAGCTTACTATTGTTTAACTGTTTAAGCATTAACTTTGTATCATTGATTATAAATACCTATTAATAAATAATAATAATATTCTATATAATGTAGGTATCATATAGTAATCAATATTAATTAGGTAGGTATATAATATATAGTTATTGTATATTAATTTTAATTGACCTTCGATTTTTCGATTTATATTTATTTAAATCACGTATTTTATTATAATTTCATTGTTATTAAAACTTAATAGATATAGGTAATCTTAGGCTTCTCAAATATTTAAAGTTAATACATATTATGTTAATCACATTGATGTATTAATTGTCACTTTATTTGAAAGACATTTAATTATATCATATTATTACTATTTAATATTTATTATGATTTGTCATTATAATATGATATTATAGTTAATATGATTTCTCAAATGATTTATTATTGTAGGTATTATATTAATATAGTTAATATGACATTGCTAATATTTATATTTTATTTTACTAATAAAAAAATTTTGAATTGTATCTATACATTCTACACTGTCAATAAACACATCTCTACAAAATATTATTATGGATATTTATAATTTGGAATTTGTATTTATCTTTTGTGAACTGTATTTGTTATTTTTGATATTAACATAAATATTATATTTTAATTACATAATAATATGATCTATATACATATATTTATATATATATAAATATTATACTTTATTTTACTAATAATCTGCTGAGTTTTAAATGGTTCAAAAAAATTAATCTCATCACATAATATTTAAATTTTAAACTGTGTTATTATTCACATGATATGAAATTTAAAGTAAGAGGTCGGTTTACTACGCGTAGTACACATCGCAAATTTTGCAGGCATGCGTTTATTGTCCTTAAATATCATCGTTTCCTATCTCATCAATCATAAAAATTCTTTTTAAGATGAATTTTAATTTATTTGTACGTACTCTACGCCAGGCTTTCCAGTATTTTATTGGCCCTGGGATTGAATTTAACAAATCTGTTAGTTCTTGCCACTGTTTTGCGGCAATATGTTTTGTAAAAGTGGCTGAATGTTTGCCTTTTAACAAATCAGAATGGTTGTTTAAAAAATCAACCATTGCTGTTTTTTGATCATTTGTTACGGATTGACTTTTTTTTCTTTTTTCGCACGACATTTTGTTGTGAAATAAAACGGTAAAATGAAAAAAAAAATGGCAAAGCTATTATAGGTACTATAAAAATGAATAGAAAATAATAATATTTCATGGTAACATAAGTAAGCGCTCACAATATTTGTATAGAATTTATTTTACTTTCCACGATGAACGACATATTTTGCGACATTGCCGCTGTGTACCATTAGGATAGTATTCCCATACGAACGATTTGGGGAACGCGGATTCGTATACGAACGAAAAATATTCAAGAATACGATATTTTGTTCGTATACGGAAATTATCATGTGAATCGTTCGTATACGGATCCAATCCGTATGATTTCAAGAATAGGCCCCTTGGATATTGTAGATTATACTGAGAATAACTACAAAATAATTATTACATTTTAAATTTGATAAATTTGTCAAAATTCGAACTTTAAATGTTTATAAAAAAAAATTGTGCTTATGTATTTTTAATATTTTTCAACGGCTATTGTAACAATATATCAGGAGCCTTGCATTAAATTTTTCACGCTTTTTTACCCAACAAATAAATTGTATTGATATTTATAGAAAATTGTCTGTAAACAGCTCAAAAAGAGTCAAATTATTTTATCTATTTTTTAACATTTTATCGTGTATAGAAAATGCTAATATAAACATCCAGTGAAATTTTCAAGTATCTACAGTTATTCGTTTTTTAATTACAACAAAATAAGAAAATCGTTACATGAGAAATCGAGTGAATATCAAATTATGTTGTAAAAATATTAATTTCAAACTCTCATAAAAAATTTGACTTTCTTTTAAAATACTTTCTAAAGACTTTCTTCTTGATAAAAGTAGACAAACTTATGAAGAATCTTGTATTACGTTTAAAATCTTAGATTTAAAAAGAAATTTTGTTATGAATTTCTAACTCAAAATAATTTGCAAATTTTCGTCAATTTGACGTATTTTGTCAATATTTGAACTTTAAGTTTAAATGCTTATAAAAAAAAAATTGTGACTGGATTTTTAATTTTTTTCATCTGCCTTTGAAATAATATACTAGGAGCCTTCTATTAAATTGTCAAGTTTTTTTAACCAACATATACAATTTTCTGATATTTATGGGAAAAAAATCTGAAACAAATGGAAGCTGAAAATGTCTGTAAACAGCTCAAAATATTATGGTGTATAGAAAATGCTAATATAAACATTCAGTCAAAATTGCAATATTGTACCTACGGTCATTATTGGTTTAAGAGCTAGTTGCACCAAAAACCAAAATCGATTTTCTCAAAAACAGATTTTGGGTACAAATTCCCGCTTTTCCTTAATTTTTCTTTTGTTTTTCACGGCGCTTTTGATAACTACTGGGAATTTTAAATTTTGACCTCCCTAATGCACCAACAATATTCACTTTCTCATAGAACAAGTTTCTGTTGAAGAAAATCGAAGCAGTTTTACTGTCCTAAAAGGTGATGACAGACACAAAAATTAAAAAAAACAAAAAAAAAAATCACATCATTGTAAAATCTATACATTCATCGTTCCATTCAGAATCTAAAATCAGAAACACAGGTATTTATTTATTATAAAATCAATATATTCATTACTCACTCCGCTTTCAATCTAAAATTGGATAATTTTGGATAGAAAAATTAAATGTCAAATAAAGTGATGGTTACTGTAACTAAATTAGGGCCACTTTAACAGTCATTTTCCCAAGTCGATTTTTACCCCAGTCTGCCACTGACTTGTAATGTATCATATTATTAGATTATATTTTACAAATTAAAAACTATGTAAAACAGTTATTCCATAACACAATTATAATTATTTTTTATTTTATTGCTTGTTAATAAATTATAAAAATGTTAGATAATAATAAAGTAATATGATATTCAAATAGGTAATGTTGTAAAATATACTGTATCTATAATAGGTACCTATAACCTATCAGCTTATTTAAAATATTCAAATTTCACAATTCAAATTTTTTAAATCTAACCATACACTTTACGAATAATACCTATTGTTTGAAATAAATTTCAAAAAGGTGAGTAAGTGAATGTCACCCTTAATAGAGGAAGATCATAGTAGAAGAAAATCTAAGCATTATTACTGTCCTTAAAAGGGATGGCAGTCGGCTGCACACAAATAAAAAAAATTTTTTTTTAAATACCAATCTTGTTAAGCATTCGAATACTTTTTTTGTATTTCAAATACTAGTAGGTCTTAGTAGGTAAATACTTTTTATTTGCATTTTTATTCTAGAATACTAAATACTTATTTTCACTCTCGTGGTCTACTCTAAATTCCAATTACTAATATTTCGGAATGTAGGTACTATTTTGAATTTTGTTTTTAAAATAGTTCTAACTTCTGATTATTTATAAATAAGGTTTCACCAAAATACAAACAGATAACAGAATGACTGAACGCTGAAACCCCCATCAGCTCCTTACTTCCATATTATACCATGGCATACAAGACTAGAGCACTATAAATACTTACATGTAGAGCCTTAACAAGAAACTGGCCACCACTGATTGGATTGGCATTTCTCTTGAATCTTTAAATAGTAATTCTTCTTATTTAATGGATGGGTACTGTGGTAGTAGCTTATAATTTGGATATAAGATATTTGTATTAATGTTATTGAACTTTTTTTTTTCGCTATATTTATTTTAATTTATACAATCTGTATAAAATATTTTTATAATAAGCACGATAGATGGAGGGATACATAAGAGGTTGCCTATTGATTAAAAAAATATTCATTATTCAATAATAGTACTTCATGGCGTGGGTGGTATGTAGTAGTGGTTAGTCGACTATTCATTGAATTGATTGAATTATTGAACTTTAAAAAAAGTATTTGTGTATGTATTACAAATTACACTAAATATTCAAATACGTATTCTGAATACATTTGAAAAATGTTTTTAACAAGACTGAAAAAAACACACATCATTCAATCATTGTAAAATCAATACATCATCGATCTGCTTAGAATCTAAAAATCATCATCATCAATAAAATACAATGGTTTTACTAGTTTCAGAGAAATTAATCTTTCTCTTCAGTGGCTGATTTACAGTATGGTTACAGTGAGTTACACCCAAAAGGAGTTGAACAATCAAAATTTTTTTAAGAGTTGTAAACTTTTACGGGCAATGAAGCGCGAAAGACCAGCTGGTAATTTATAAGTTCAAAAGCGTTGTGTGGTCCACCAGTTATATTATCTTGTTTGCCAAAAAACATAATCTCTACCTTTATGAAAAAATAAAAAGTTTACCATACAATTAAGCTATTTATAGCCGCCACTAGAGGTTTTTGATTTTTTTAAATTTTTTTTAAAATTATTAATTTTCATTATTTATGAAACAGCTGTAAAAGTATTGAAGACATTTGAAGTATGCTAAGATAACATCTAAGATAAAATCGTTTTTCATTTTCAACAATTTATCATTAAATTCAAATATAACACATCCATTACAATGACATGCTCAACAATTACTGTACAGCAGTCACTACTCACTTGTCCACCTTTTTAATTTTCAAGTTATTGAAAATTAGAAAAACTTCTAAATCTATTTTCTTAAAAAAAGTATTAGGCATTAGAAAAATCAAACACAAACTACTGAAGGTACCTATACAACCTTTGATTAGTTTTTATCAATGAAAATAAAACTTAATACCTAATCGCCAACTTTTGTTTCCCCAAATTGTTGTTCACCGACAAACAAAAAACCCCATTTTGATAGCATATTATTATAGATCCCTGGAAACAACCAAAATCTAAAAATTGCATGTGGGACTTAACTGTTTCATTGAATTAGTGCAATAATGACTTATTAGTTATTTCTATTAAAATCATTTTTTTTCTTTTGGAAAGATGCAGTCTAGTTTCAGGGATTGCTTATTACCCTCAATGAATACCATTTTATTAACGTTATTAATCTATTCAAATACTTAAAATAGTATGTTACATAACTGCATGTGTCTAAATGTATGACAAATAAATGCTTTATGTAGTCTTTTTATAATTATGGTCATAACTGAATATCTTTAAAATTATAATAGTAAAATGACAAAAACATAAGTAACTTGTAATTTAATATTGAAGCTGTATACAAAAATAATTTAAAAATGTATTATATGTTATGTCAACAACAACATAATATGTTATAATCATAGTACATTTAATTTCTTAATGCTATAACAAAAAAACCCTGTATATTTTAGGTGAAAGAAATCAAAAACAGAAATAAACTTAACTCATTTTTTTTTTGAATGCGATTGAACAAAATTTGTTTTTGGCTTAGGTTTTGGATTTTTAGGGCTTGTTTCAGGTCTTAGACTAAGTAATGGTGGCGTATATGAGTTCTGAAATGGATTCGATTGCATTGATGATCTAAAGTTTGCATGATTTTGGTTAAAATAGTTATTAATATCAGTAGAAGATACATTAGGTGAATTAAAACGTGCCTGCGTGTTGGCTAAAATGTTTTGATATAATTGCTGGGTATAATGCTGTATTCTTGGTGGAATTTCTAAATGACTATCCATAGGCGAATTCTTTGATTTATTGGAAATGTTGACCCCTTCTCCATTGGAAGAATTTAAAACTTTTTCCATTTTAACTTTCATTTTATTAACATCATTTGCTTTTGGCTGTGGTTTTTTATTTTGTGCTTTTTCTGGAGCATTTTTGTTATTTTTGGAGTTTGTATTTATAGTTTTTGCTGCTTTGTTCAATTTAACAGTCTGTGTAAATATTTTAGGACCTGTATTTTGCAAGTGCTTAGCTTTACGATTTTTTTTTGGCTTAACTTTATCAACGGTCTCATTATCTGATGATTCAGTTTCACTTCTCACGGATAAACATTAGATTGATAGACTGAAGAATCAATCACGAGCTTGCTCTTCATAGATGAGTCAACCTCATTAAGTTTTAAATTACATGTCTCTATGATTTTAGTTAACATTTTAAAATAATAGAGCATATCAGAAGAAGTGCCACTTAAATTTGTAATCAATCTGATTTCGTTACAAATAAGCTCTGGTAAACTAAATGTCTTTGAACCAAATGCTGAAACATGTTTCTGAAACAAATAAAATAATTATAAGAAGTACCAAACAGGACCTTGCACAAATGTATATAAGTATTAATTATGCCCCAGGTTGGACTAATTTTACCAAAAATAAATTGCGTATTATAATAATATATAATAAATAGAGTATAACATCACATATGACTGTTATTATTTTATTAACTTATAAGTCAGTACTTTTTTTCCATAGAATGGCATGAAAAAGATCTCGGTATAAACCATAAATAGCTTAAAATTAAACAAAATATTTTAATAATATATGTAATGGAAAAATGTATTAGTTAGTATAATGGATTACAAAAAAAAAATAAATAAAATATTATATTTATAAAATTTAAGCTGTTTATTTTTTAAATATCAAATTTAGCAAATATTTTAACTTTTAATAGTAATAAAAAATGCATGAAGCATTAGGCTAACCTTTTTTTATTCTGGTAAAAATAACTGATGAAGAATATTTTACTACATTTGTAGCTACAAAATATTTACCAATTTCTTGATTTTGATAAAGTACAAACGCTTAAAATGAAATTGTGAATATGGATTTTTAAAATTTTTATAATTTCTGTAAGTTAAAAATTACAAATGATTACAAATTATAAGGAGTTTTGTGTTAAATTATTAAGGTTTGAGTTGAACATTTTTTTTATCAGCATAACTACATATTTTTTTAAAATGTTTGAAAATTATATCATGGTCTAGGAAATAGCTAATATGGATAATACCTACGTATATGTTACGTTCGTGGTACCGACCAGGACGGATGTGTAGTGTTTCTTTCGTTATTAGTGTGCTCTCTTATCAGCTTAATTATCTTATTATTTTAATTAGTTTGCAGCTATTATCGTTATTCCATTCATTTTTACGTACATAGTTTTTACATAATGTCGATGTGTTATGTCTGCAGTTCCATTATTACATCACGAACATTATCTATATCTTGCAATGATTGCAAAATAACATGGCATGCCAAATGCCAAAAACTAACAAAAGAGGACATTGCTTTTTATAATGACGAAGGCTCCTACTGGAGATGCAACAAGTGTTCTGCAGAAAAAAGAGCGTCTTTACGAATAGACAAAGAAATTAATGATGACAAAACAAACCTTATCGATTTAAAAAACATTATATTACAACTTAAAGATTGTTTTGAATTGTTTAAAACTGAAACTGGGAAAAACTTCGAACTTATAAGTAACAAGATTAATACGATTGACAAAATCATAAATGAAAACCAAACAATGAAAGCACAAATCAACACATTAGAAAATAAAATTGAAACTCTTGAACGTCGATTGATTGCTAATGAAATAGTCATCGATGGCGTACCTGAAAATAAATTGGAAAACTGCTATGAAATAATGAAAACCATTGGTACACAGTTAAATGTTAAAATCACGGACCCTATGCTTAACGATTGTTATAGAATAGGACGTGCAGAAAAAAATCGTACAAGAAGAATAATAGTTGGATTTACAAACCGCCAAGACAAAACCAAAATACTAGATTCACGTAAAATCATAAGAAATTTGTCCACAAAAAAAATTGGTATGGAAATTGATATGCCAATATATATAAGGGAAAATCTAACACCAAAAAGCAATTTTTTGTTCAAAGAAGCTAGAGATCTCCGTAAACAATACAATTTCCAATTCGCCTGGACTAAAAACGGACAGATCTTCCTTCGCAAAAATGAATCAGAGAAAATTATTCACGTTGTCAATGAAGAGGTAATTCAAAAATTAAAATTGAACTTAAACTCTACTCATTTAAACTAATTTGTTTCATATTTCCTAAATCATACCTACACATAACCAACTATCTACCATTTAATGTTATCAATGCCTGTTTGATTTTTTTACATAAATACGTACATTATTCAAAATTATTATTATATCACATAACACTTATATTTTTATTCTCCAACTACACTCACACGAAGAAGTCACTTCTATCATCTTATAATAAACATGCATTATTAAATTTAAACCGATTAAGGTACAATCAATTATTAGATTATCTCCACTACTACTTAATTGGGCTCTGGGTCGTTTTAATTAATCATATCACTATTCTTATAATATTATACCCATGACAAACAATACTGCAGATTACACTTTAGTACTAGATAATATTGATTCAATTAGTGCCACCGAATGTTCATGCGATGAACTAAAATCCATAATTTATACGAAAAACACCTTGAATATTTTTATGTTAAACATATGCAGTATCAAAAAACATTTTGACGAACTATGCATTTTATTAGACCATATCAACACACAAATTGAGGTAATTGTTTTAACAGAAACTTGGTTAGGACTAACACATATATCAACCAATAATTTTCAAATAAATGGGTACTCAATGTTCACAACCAAATTTAACAAAAACCAAAATGATGGAGTGTTTGTCTACTTAAAAAATACTTTAGTAGGAATTTCAGTTATGGAAATAAACACTAGTACATTAACAACTCTAGAAATAACGTTTCAAATGGATAATGTTGTTTTTCTAGCTTATGCAATATATAGGTCACCTAGCAATACAGATTTAGATAAAACTCTAAATGAAATAAACGATTTAATTCTTAAAAAATCTATATCAAAAACGGCAAATTACAAAATAATACTCGGTGATATGAATATTAACCTGCTTAGACCTTCAAAAATAAAAAACGATTACCTATTACTCATGATGGAATACGGCTTTGTACCTTTCATCAATAACGTTACTAGACCTAGTTCTAACACGTGTATCGACCATGTATTCATTAAAACGAAGACTATGAAAAATGTATTATCAATTATACCACAATTAAATATAACTGATCACTATCCAATAATCCTTAGCATAAAAAATATCTCTAAAAACCGCAATAATGAACCAAACCCGTTAACAATAATGAAAACTAATGAAGTAGAACTTACCCACTTAATCAAAGCGCAAGATTGGTTATCCGTCTATCAAAATAAAGAAGTTAATAACGCCACTAATATTTTTACCGAAATATTAAATACTATAAAAATATCCGCTTCAAAAGAAATTCAGATCTCATCTAAAACCAAGAAAATTAAACCATGGGCAACCACTACTTTAATAAAGACAATCAGAAAACGAGATCATCTTCACTCACAAGTTAGAAAACACCCTCATAATAACCAACTAAAAGATTATTACCTAAAATACAGAAATATGGTAACATTATTAATCAGAAATACTAAAAAAAATTACTATAAGACTGAACTGAAAAAAGCAGACAACAACTCAAAATTAAAATGGAAATTGATAGGAGACCAAATCGGTAAAAATAAAAAACAACAAACAATCCATAAAATACTCACCAAAGATGATAAAGAAATAAATGTTAACGAACACCCTAAATTAATAGCTAATAGCTTTAATGAATATTACATAAATGTTGCCGCCGAACTAATCACCAAATTAAAAAGTTATGAAACAAATAAAAACAAAGACAATTTAAATCCTAATTCTACTGATAATAAAATAATACATGAAAAACCTTACCTCAATAATTTTACGAATATAAATGAATTTGAAATACTGAAAGCTATCTCTAAATTAAAAAATGGATCTGCCCCCGGAGCTGATAACATAACATCTGAACTATTAAAAAAACATAAACAAATTCTTTGTCACCCTTTGAAACATATTTATAATTTATGTCTAAACTCAAATTGTATACCCTATGCTTTTAAAATTTCAATAGTCACCCCTATACATAAAAAAGGATCATACACTCAGTGGTGTATTGGAGGGTATACGTGGGTATACGTCGTATACCCGGATCCCTATTTTTGGATTTATGCGTATACCTTTAAGAAAATTAGTCTTTTATGGGTATACGCACGCTTCTAATTTATCATCAGACAATTTAGGCATATTATCACCAAACAAAAGTAAAAACTTAAAAATAATAATAATAATAACCTAAATTATATTTAGTTATAATATTTTATTATAACATAAAGTGCACTGTCCAAAAATACTAAAAATAGCCCCGTACCCGCATGAAGTTCGATTAAATTTTACCCGACGTTTTCTTGCGAAGACGATCGGAAACTGCCGAGCAATACAATCAATGTACAGCGGTTCCCAAACTGTGAATAAACATACGTAATTTCATTTCAAACTAAATGATAATGACAAATTAGAATAATAATAAAATAATTATTGTTGATGTATTGTGTTATTACTTGTCATCCAATTTTGAATAGGGTTGTTTTGACGAGTTAAGAACGATGGTGCAAAAATAAAATTGCAGAAATGATTAGTTTGGAAGTTATAGCTTCCCAAAGTTAACGATTTTACGTTTATACGCGTGCGCGCAACACTACTATAATGCCGCGCGGAGGACCTCGAGTTTGGCGACCGTTTGGCAACCCTTTTAAAAAAAAAATTTCAAAAAAAAAGGTGCCCGGTAAACTAGACTTATACCATGAAATTGAATTAATTAAAAAAAAAAAATAATACATTGATACTTGGTACATATTACACACAGTGGAGTATATATGAATTAATTTTATGGTTGTGGGTGAATATAGGGCGAACTGGGGGGCGTATATAGGGGGGTATATACGCCACTGCATATACATATACACATGAAGAGTAAGTGTTTGTAATAAAGTTATAAAAGATTATTAAATACAAAGTGTAATCATTTTTTGAGGGGAGCGAGAAAATTTTTAAGGTAGGTATATCGTATATATAGGTATATACTATATTCAACTACTTTTAGGTGCGTATACCCATAAATTTATTTACCAATACACCACTGCATACACTTCATTAAACAATTATCGTCCAATCTCTATTATATCAAATATAGCAAAAGTGTTTGAAAAAATTATTAAAAATAGACTAGTTGAATTTTTAGAAAAAAATAATTTACTATTTGAAAACCAATTTGGTTTTAGACCGGGAAAAGGGACAGATCAGGCTATAGCAAAAACAACAAATATTATTTACGATGCATTAGAGAAAGAAAAAAAATGTGCATCAATTTACCTTGACCTGGCTAAAGCTTTTGACACTATCAACCACGGTATTCTATTAAATAAAATGAAAAATATTGGGATAACTGGACCCGCTTTAGAATTATTCAAATCTTACCTTAGTGACAGGAAACAATTAGTTAAAATTAATAAAATACATAGTGATGAAATGACGATTATATGTGGGGTACCACAAGGAACGACCATTTCACCTATATTATTCAATATACAACTAAATGACATTAAAAACCTACCCTTAAAAAGTACCCTTGTTTGCTATGCTGATGACACAGTTTTAATTTGCTCAGAAATTACGTGGGAAGCTGTGTTTAAAACTATAACGGAAGATCTAAAAATCATAGAACACTGGCTTATAATGAATAACCTATTTCTAAACTACGATAAAACTGTTATTTTATTACATTCATGGAAAACTAATACGTTACCAACCAAAAAAGATTTCATATTACACGAGGATACATGCTATGCCAACAATATAAAGTGTGAATGTAAGAAAATAAACGTTGTGAATAACTTCAAATATCTGGGTATAGAAATGTGCTCAAATATGAAATGGCATGATCAAATAAATTCATTAACACAGAAAACCAGAAAAATGATATATATAATGAGAGAATTTCGAGATATCCTAAATAAGAAAGAATTAAGATTAATTTACTTGGCACTGATTGAACCAATAATATCTTATGGAATTATAGGCTGGGGAGGATCATATGAGAACGCTCTCTCTAGATTACAAACTACTCAAAACACACTAATTAAGATCGCCTTAAGTAAAGACAAAACATACAATACAGAACAACTTTACGAAGACTTTAATGTTCTAGATATCAAAAAAATATATTTTAATTCAGCAGTCCTTTTCTTAAAAAAACATGATGTCCCATTACCCCTGAGTCATAATGTTGTTACCAGGTTCGCTAAAAATAATAATTATACAATGCAATGGCCTCATAAAACGGGCACAAGAAAACAATATAAATTCGTCGGTACAAAAATCCTAAACTTAATACCAAAACACTTCCATGCATTAACTCTGCTTAGGTTTAAGATAGACTTTAAGAAATGGCTTCTTTATGAATTCAACAATAACCTATTATTATAATTAATAACATACCTTTTTTTAACTATTTGTTAAATTTATATTATTTATCAATTTTTCTATGTTCTATTTTTTTTTTTTTTATTTACGTTTAATTTGTAATGTTTCACTAAGATAGTAGACACATATTTTTACTTAATATTATATAATTAATAATTTTAAACAATACAACATGTAACTTATACACTAGAAATTAATTAAACTCATGTACACATAATAACTCCTGGGCCTCCACACGAGAATACTCAGTGAGGCCCAGTATTCTTATCTTGAGAAATAAATTAATAATAATAATAATAATATGGTGAAAATTTAATTTTTGAATTAAACAAAAAAAATAATAATCTTAAGCAATTTATTTGTTGTTTTTGTTTATTATTTTGTAAAGTACTGGCATAATTATTATCTTTGACTTCCTAATGTACAAACCAGATATAATTTACTATCAGAAACAACCCCCATAGTTTCATGCTCCAAAAGATGTTTTTCATTACTCTGCTCAGAATCTAAAATAGGTTATATTAGAATAACAAATAACTTATTTCTAATTAAGTTTATTAATAATAAAAAAAAATATAGAAGGATAATTTGTTAGTTATATAGAAAAAATAATATTTAATAAAAGTCAAAATTGTTATATATTTTTAGATTCTGAGTGGAATGATGAATGTATTGATTTTACAATGATGTGTGTTTTTTTTTTGTGTGTGTTTACGCGATAAGTAGTCGAAATAATGCTTCGATTTTCAACTTAAGTATCTTATTCGATGGGAAAGTGAATATTGTTGGTACATTGGGGAGGTCAAAATTTAAAATTCCCAATAGTTTTCAAAAGCGCCCGGAAAAATTTTGGTTAACTGTAGATACATGAAAATTTCACTGTATGTTTATTTTATCAATTCTTATACTTGATAACATTATCAAAATATTTTTACTTGTTTTGAGCTATTATTATTTGAACGTACAATTTCATATTTCAATTTTTTTTTTTTTTTCTATGAATATCAATAAAGTTTTATATGTTGGGCCAAAAAGTGTAAAAATGTAATACAAGGCCCTTGATATATTGTTACAATAGCAGTGAAAAATATTAAAAATACATAGGCACAATTTTTTTATAAGCATTTAAAGATCGAATTTTGACAACATTTATCAAATTTAAAATTGAATAATTATTTTGTAGGTAAAAATTTATAAAATGTTCAACTTTTATATTTAAGGATTGAAAATTTAAAACAAGATTCCACGTAAGTAGTTAATTCTGTAACCAAAAAATCTAAAAAATACATAAACACAGTTTATTTTTATAGTCATTTTAAGTTCAAATTTGGACGAAATTATATAATAAAAAACCTAGAATAACTATTTTAGTTATTTTGTTATGATTGTATAATATTATTTGTAGGTACTTGAAGCTTCTAAAGTACACTATTATATATCTATGATAGCATCAGGGTTTGTTGTTGATGTATAACGCGTTATAAGTTATAACTTATTTACTAATACTATCTACTAACTTTTTTTTTAATACCATAGATAACTATGTAATATCTCTTATACCTAGACTGACATACTGTCTCCGCTCATAATCGTTTTTCTTATACAATGATATTATATCATTGAATTCAATTTTAATACCATTCATTATACAGTGAGTAGTGACCCACTTGTAACCTACTGTACAGCCGAGCAACTTTTTAAAACTACTTACTGTAATTACATCTTTACTGACAATTTCTGATTGTTCAATCAACTTAATAAACTGTTCAACACCAGATCTTAGGTTTTTTTTGAATAATATAGTGTAAGAACAAAGCTGAGCCATAAGTTTGATTTATCTTTTCCATCATATTTAGAAAGCAAATTAGTGAGGAGAGGAACAGGATCTTCTCCATTTCTTAGTTTTTTCACTATAAGTCCTATATCCGTTCCTAATTCTGATGTTTTATTTTTCGCCGGTTGTTGTTTTCGTTTTGACTAAAATTAAAAAAAAAAAAAAAAACAATGAACGAAAATTTTAAACTAATAAAATGTTTGAATATATCTTACAACATCTTTATAAGCTTGAACTGTGTTTTCAATTGCTTGTAAAACAGTGGCATCATTTGGTGCCATTTCAAAAGCTTTTGTCAAATATTGTTTTCCCAAATTAAAATCACGGACCATAATTGGAAGTGTCATTAAGGTTCTAGCACACTTAACTACCAAGTGAGGGTCTTTTGGATCCATGTCTATTATAGTTCTAAAATAATTAAAAAAAAAAATTAAAAGAAAACCTTTAGAAAACTCCTCTTGTGAAATATTTTGAAACACGTTCTATTTCAGATTTAAAATTTTATTTTTACTGACATCTTTCAATCAAAGTTACACCAAAATGATATTATAAATAATCATTGCATATTTTATTTTTATTATGAAGTAAATAGTAAGTTAGCAGTGGCCTATCTTGGGGGGGGGGGGGAGTGATACATTTTAAAGGGAATTTGACAAACAAAAATATGTGGTTCGTTATGAACTATTTTAATATTGTATTAAGTCCTAAACTAATTAGGAAAGAAAATAAATTTAGTTTTAAATAATGTACTTATTATCCTATTATATTTTTAATTATTTATAAAACTGTTATTCTTATAGCACCACTGGTATTGTCGTATTGAATGTAACAAACAAAATATATAGTAATAATTATTAAATTATTGTGACCGATGATGATAACTATATAGGTACTTTAAATAATATTATGTTTTTATTATCCTATTACAGTATACGTGCAATTTATATTTTTATCTTGCGGCTCCGTGCCTTCATGTGTCTGTGTTACTTGTTTTTCCAAATCGAATCGAATCGAATCGAATTTGTGTATATTTAGATATTAATATATTACAATGATGTTTTTTTTAATATATTAATACGTTGGATCTTAAATGTCCATGTACATTTATTTTAAAACATATTATTATTTATCAATTGAATTTGAATCATTTTTCATTTAATCGTCGTTCAAGAAACAAGGCATATTATCATATTATTGTCATTGGTGAGTACCTATATTATTTATAATATTTATTTTTCACAAGTGCACATAATTCATAAATTAATATTCATTAAAATTAAAACATTTTAATTAAGTATTTTTTAAACTAATAATAGGCATATTATATAATATTCTTTATCTAAATTATATAGAATCGTAATATTTTTAAGCAGGGATTGCATTTGAAAAAAAAATTCCGTTTTACGTTATTTACAATTAAAACGTTACACAATTTTTGCGTTTATCGTAATTCAGAATTAAAACGTTATCCAAGTTATGCGTTTATCGTTATTTATAATATTTGATGATTATATTATGAACTTAGTGGTAGTAGATGTAAAACAGAGAAATATTGCAACCAATTAACAAATAAGTATATACCTATATTATCTGGACACCCCCCCCCCAAAAAAAAAAAACATACAAAATACGCCTCTGTGTCTAACTACAATTTATTATACTATAAGCATTAAGTATTATGCCAAAATGCACAAAACATTTCAAGTAAATATAAAATTACAAAAAAAATAATTTCTTAGAAAAATTATAATTAATGAATTTATTCTCATTAATTTACTTACTTGATCATATGAACAATTTTTTTGTTTTTATGTAGATTTTTTTTAAGCAAAGACTTATCATTTTTATTTTTATAATTATGAAAATATCCAACTGTAGTATCTCTATATAGAACCATGTTATGGTAATTGAAAAGAGCATTTTTTCCATTAGACAAAATAATTGCTTGATGAATTGTGTTCATTTCATTTTCAGTTGGACTTGATGTATGTGACAGTAAGAATTTTCTTTGAGCTGTCAATGCAAGTGAATGAATATAAAACCAATGAGAAGTTTTAGGATCTAAATCACATGCTTTCTTTGCCACATCACAAGCTTTTTTTAAGTAGATT
Organism: Macrosiphum euphorbiae; assembly: GCA_949089665.1. Classification (NCBI taxonomy): domain Eukaryota; kingdom Metazoa; phylum Arthropoda; class Insecta; order Hemiptera; family Aphididae; genus Macrosiphum; species Macrosiphum euphorbiae. Next base: position 29,751,074 of record CARXXK010000001.1, read on the forward strand.
GGATTTCCACCGTATTCAATTAAGACAGCTGCACGTATTGCATGTACAGATGCTCTTGATTTAGAATCCATGTTAACAAATGATTCAATATCATCCAATAACTAAAAAAAAAAATTAAATATGATATTTAAGTTATTAAGTTAGAACAAAAGAACAAATAGATAAAACTATGAGTTAGTCGACTAGCCTTAACAAATGTTTTCAATTTAAAATATATAGCATAGCAATTCTCAACCTAATGGTTGCCTACCGTCAAACCGGGTAACTTGGGACATATTTAAGAAATTTGGTAGGTATTGTGACATCTGGCATCACTAATTTATCTTTTTGTTATCATTAAAAATTTATTCAAGCAGTAAGTAATGTTTATTTAATTAAGTAACATATATTATAAGCTTTAAAATTTAAGTAAATTAGGTTTAAGTCCTGTGCGTATGTTAGTTGAACAATGAAGTAGATTTTTATGTTAATAAAATATATTGTAAATATATTAATATGTTAATATATTGTAAATAAAATTTAAACGTTGTTATCACCTTAAAATAATTTATACACGATAAGGTTTGGAGGTAAATAAATGTATCCAATTTTACAGTAACTTGGGACACACCTATCCAATGCTTTACCCGCCTTTACTGCTGTCCCAAGTTAAACTTAATGTCAGTAATGTTACTTTAAATTCAATAAAATCATTAAAAAAACCTATTTAATAATATCAACATTTTTGGCGAAAACCCTAAACCAATATTAAAATAAAACCGATATCTGAAAAACCACTATTTACTACTTAGTAATTATCAATTACACATTATTTTTATTTCACTATTTCAGTCTTTAATAGTTCCTTTAAACATTTTAACAAAGTGTAGGTATGAAAAAATAAAATGATGAATTACAAATAATAGTAATGATAATTGTTTGTACAATATATTTCTGTGGCTTGGTGAGGCGCAATGCGTACACTCAACTGCGGAAACACACTGAGTGTACGTAACGGCCGGCATTGCTAGTTCCCGGATGGGTGACCACTCGGGATTTTTAGCAACGCATCCTTGCCACACATACAAAACATGTTTTCAACCGTTCCACTCCATACTAACAAAATACAAACAAACAAAAACATCTAAGTTGCAAGGCTCAAACTCGATAAAAAAAAATATATATTTATATTTCTTTTAAACAAATTGTTAATCAAACAATAAACATGGGTATACGAACTTTCAAAATAAATCTTTTTGAAATAAATAATACTTAAATAAATAAATTAAAAATAACCATCCATATTTTTACAATATACAGGGGGGTCACAGGAATAGGGACAAAAATAGAGGGGTTTTTCTCAACATCGTAACGAGTAGGAAGGTCTAGATAAACTCATTTGATCCTTCAGATAATGCCGTTTCGTTGTCACTATGGATCAGTGGAGTATCGTTCACTGTGTGTTAAGAAGGTAAGACTCCGTATTCTCGGGAGTTGTTACAGTACGTTTGGGACCATTTGGTTTTTTTTTTTTATTAACTGTTCCCGTTCGAAAACTATCTATTCACCTCATAATTGTTTTCCCATTGAGAGCAGCACCTCGACGTCCGACGCTGAAGTGAAGTGTGAATGCTCACGGCAACTTTAGTCTTTACTACTGATTCATTGTTTTTCAAAAACGCGTCATACGCAAATACACGGTGAACTACACTCCACTGCGCCATAGTGACAACTAAATGGCATTATCTGACGGATTGAATAAGCTTATCTAACCTTCTTACTCACATTCAACGTTGAGAAAAACCTGTCTATTTTTATCCCACCCTGTAAACTATCTTTTTTATGATATTTCAATTTTTCTGGAATATATTATGAACATAAATATATATCTTGCACAGGGGCGCCATTTCAGTTTTTTTTTAAGGTGTGCAAACAATTAAAGAGGCCAATTTTTTCCCACCTCCAGGCCAATCGTTAAAAAAACGTTTCTAGTGTTTTCAGTTTTTCATTACAGAATTTTTAGTATCAAAAACATACTTAATAAAAACATATTTTTATAGATAACACATACATTAATAAACTAAATATAAAATATTCAAATAGGATATCAAACAAAATACAAATTAATTATTCAAAGCTGATAGTTTATGACTTAAGCGTAAAGTAAAGCAAAGCGTGCAATGCAATAGAAATAATAAACAACTTGAAATATAATAGTTTATTATTATAACGACTTTTATACTTTAATAGTTTACATTAATAATATAATTAATATAAAATAATAACATAGGTAATAATAATTATAAAGGCATAACAAGCATAGATTATTATTTAAGCGGGTATCTCCGTTGCTTCATATTTGAAAATGCATCTACAGCTTTATATAAATCTACGCACTTAGCTTCTTCTTTCTCTAAATTTAAAACCATGAGATCACTCAGTCTGTTATCTCCCATTGTAGTACGTAAGAAAGTTTTAACATTTTTAAGGGATGAAAAGAATCGTTCATTTGAAGCAGTAGTAGGTAATTGGAAGAATCTTTAGTATAGAAATTATTTTTAAAGTTTCAGAAAAGGCTGCTGGAAGTTGTGATAAAGACGATACAATAGAATCAAAATTTATTTGAATAATTGTATTGCTTTGAAGCAATGATTTGGCAGATGGAAATTCTGTTAACATTTTGGATATATTTATTTCAAAATAATTATAGTGGTTTATAAATGAATGAAGATAGGAACACTTTGGATTGAAAAAATCAGGACTTTAGTAAAGATATTTCTAGATAGAATAGATGCGTATTATTATGTCTGTTGTTTATCAGTAACCATTTACCAATTACACATATTTGTGTGTGCCAGTGGATAAAGTGATACCGATATCAATTTATCAATTATCAAATTGAAGAACACAATAATATTATAAAATAATTTATGATTATCAGTGAATAGCTGCGGTGCATGCTCAATTAAAGATAAGCAAACTGAAGGCCATAGTATTAATGAGGCCTAGGCCAATTGTGGACACCAAAATTACAGGGTGTGCGAGTGCACACCCTGCCCCCCCCAAATGGCGCCCCTGCTTGCATAACAAATTAAAATATCATAAAAATGGCGACATACCTACAAACACAAATAATATACTTAACTGTAGTTTGAATAGTTTAATTTATAAATGTTAAAACTAACAACACAAAATTAGTTCTGCTGAACATAAATTTGCTTAGTTGTTTATGTTTGTAAGACAGAGACGACAAATGCAGGTGCCAGGGCCTCAGGAGCATGTATGGGCGCTCCCGAATTGCCCCCCGTGAATTTTTTTTTTTAAAAGGTTACCCGAATTGCCTCCTGATTTCAAAAATATTATTCACTCGAATTGCCTCCTAAGAGGGTCACTACCTATTCTTGTACTGGAATCGCCTGCGATACCTATAATTAATCGATTTATAAAAAAATGATGAAATAGATGAAATATCATTCTGTTATACAGTCAAAAACTTAAGTTTGTATAAAATAAATAATAATTAAATATATATATAATAATATAACATAATATTATAATATATAATAATTAATAATAATAACTAAATATCATTCTGTTATACATTCAAAATCTTAAGTTTGTATAAAATAAATAATATAACATAATATAATAATATATAATAATTAATAATAATGACGAAATATCATTCTGTTAAAATAAATGTTTTAATAAAATAGTTAATAATGACGAAATATCATTCTGTTACACAGTCAAAAACTTAAGTTTGTATAAATAAATGTTTTTTTTTTAATAGACTGGCACAGCAGTAATAATTAATAATATATACATAAATATGAACGGGGGACGAGGTGGCCGAGCGGTCGGACACGTCGTCTGCGGCGCTGGCGGTCGCGGGTTCGATCCTCTCGACCACTGGGCGGTATTTTTCTCCGGGCAAGTCACGGTGTCCGGAGAACAAGTGCCGCCATCCCCCACTCCGGGGCATGGCAGAAACCTACGGGTGCCCCATTCAAAATTCTGCCAAACCCAACACACACGTGTTCCTCTCCCTACCGACATAACAACACACAAATAAAACCACTACAGCTAATGGCCATAGTTGCCGAAGCTTAAGATCAATAAAAAAAAAATAAATAAATAAATAAATAAATATGAACATTACGGAATAATATAATAATCGATAGTAAATACACGTACAACTATCGATATATTAGTTAATAATCCAGGTAAGTGATAGGAGGCAATTCGAGTAGACCGTTTGGGTATTCTCGAATTGCCTCCGAAAACACCCGGAGGCAATTCGAGTAAAAAAAGGTCACCTACCTAAATTTGGGAGGCAATTCGAGTGTCACCGCATGTACAACGGGGTGATGTGGGGGTTGGATCTTATTTTTTAAAATTTTACAGAATAGTGTTCTTAGTGTTTGCGAGTTACAAGGAACCATAAAAAAAAAAAAAGAATTGTATACTATAAATGTTTAATTCAGGGGCGTCATTTCAACTTTTTGAAAGGTATGATAAAACTAAAAAATTTTCAGCAGACCAAAATATATTATAATATTGTACTATAGTTATAAGTAAAATAATTTTTTCTACCTACGCTCGCAAATTAGAATATATTAGGAATATTGTGTATCTAATAATACTAAGTTTGTACTTAAAATATTTAAAACTTAAATTTAAATATTTGTAGACACTATTGTACCTAATTATACATTACCTACATTATGTAATTTATTCTTTTAATGTGCGGCAAGTATCTAGGTTAAAATTTTTTTTTCTCCACCCTCCCATACAAAAATTATGTTAAGGTCACTGGTAGGAATGGCATCTTCTTAAATACCTACCTACCTAAGTTACACTGTTTTTGTGTGGGAAAAATATTATATATTCATTACAATTAACATTTTTTTTTCATGTCTAAACAAGTAGTGTTTGGTTTAAATGTCACTTATAGATACAAATATTTAAAATAGAATACATACCTACTTAAAAACTTGAATATTATAAGTAATGAGAATAAATAAATAAGACCTAATTAAAAATAATAGCTTACCCATTTACATTCTCCAGTAAGATTAGTAGCAAATAACATATGAATGAAAGTTGCCTTCATAACATGTTGAAGACCACTTTTAATTGATAAATAAAACTCATCAACACCTTTATCTAAATCTTCAAGCCATGTCCCAATTTCCAATATTTTCATTTGGGCTAATTCAGTCTCACCATTATGAAATAGTTCATAGCCAATAATTATGTTACCTATAAACCTAAGAAATATAAAAAAAAATATTTAACAAATTTAAATTGATTATTTAGTCAAGCATTCCACTTATTTGCTAAACTAGACCAGTTTAAAATTATCCTACATTATCCTGCACCAGGATAATAAACCATGTAAACGATATGGTCCAAACATCCTGGTGCATTATTATTAATCTGTATATTGATGTTATATAACAACAGGACCATATAAAAGTTGTCAACCATTTTCTAAAGGTTTCAATCATGTAGCAACAGGTTAAAACATGCAGTGGCGTGGATATGATTTCTGAAAGGGGGGGGATCAAAAAAATAAAGCAACATAGCTACATGGGAGGGGAAAATTGAAAAATCCCCCACCCTCTCAAAACTATTTACTTAGGTAGTAAAATACTTAATAATAAGGAACGATGAATATAATTTGAATTGATTCAAAATTCACATCAAACACAATATGGAAGATTATCCACTCCAAAGTCAATGGTCAATCTGACCCCCATGTCACCCTTGTTAAGGCTACTGAAAACATGTTTATTCTAAATGAACGTCCCCTCCCAAAAAATGCATTTTTTTTTTATTGATTTCCCATTAGGTAGTCTATAATAAAATAATCCTAAATTTACTTTTTTTAAACATAGCACACCAATTATGTGTATAGCTAGTGATACTAATAATTAAATAATAATAATAAAGTGAATTTGTCATAATATATCAGACACCATATTATATATTAATTTGGTTTTTACATTATTGTGAAATTTATTCAGACAGTAAGAACAAAAGTCACAGTTGTACTCGCAATTGTTGGAAAGATATTAAACTATATGAGAAAAAAACAGATAAAGAATAATTGTATAAAAAAGCTTACTAGTAGAATGAAGAAACTTGTTAATTAACTACAATTCTTTTTATAATGTTGATTATCTAGACATCATTTGGTCTTTGTTTAAGTAACTTTTGGCGATTGCCTGGATGTTTTTGGGTAGTATTTTAGTGAGTAGTTTTATATATTTTGGGTAAGTAATGGTCGAGGTTAAAATTTATGATTATGAAGTAAGCTGCTTCATAAGATATTATCAATATTTGGACCAATCACAGCATAGGACTCGAAAATAGGTAAATACGCGTCGGACGCGGAAATAGCCACTTCCTAATTAAAGGGAAGTGGCTTTGATTAATTATCAATTTTAAATTTTAATACAATAGTATTATTAATTTATTCAAATTATTTATTAAAACTTACATACCTTTCTAATGTAAATTCAGTTGAAGTTATATTTAAATTGTATTCTCCATATTTATTCCGTATGTATAAAATTAAATCTTTCTTTCTCTTTGATTTTATCTTCCACGTAAATAAACACTGTAGACTATTAATTTGGTTCAAAGTTTTTTTTATATCGGGATCCTCAACTGTAGTAACTGCTAGTTGGTTTTCTCCAATAGAGCTCACTTCACTTTTAGTGTCGTCAAAATTGTCAACTGAAGCACTATCATTTAAATATTCTGGATGGTAATCAGAGATAGACAATGACTCAATAGCATCTGTAACATCTTTTGTCCCGGAACAATTATCATCATTATCTTTGATCTCATCCAATTCAGTTAGCATGTCTTCAACATCTTTTCTAGTAATTATAACAGTTTCATCTTCCACCGCAATCGCAATCGTTTCCTTCTTGGCATCAATAACTGATTTATTAAGAAGTGATTTAAACATTGAAGCAAACATATTGCTGAATGGGAAAAACCTTTTTATAAACAATGAAACAAGTTAGTTGAATACCTAGGTGGCTAGTAATAATATTAATAAAACGAGTCGATAAAAAAAAATTTATTTTAATACTTACAACTAAAAAGTGATTAAATGGTAATTAGCAGTGCAAATTTAATTTTCTTCCAAATTCCACAAAATAGCATTAGTTATCACCAATAACTATTATATTTATTGAATATCTATGTTTAAACAACCAACGAAACGCTTTTAAATTCCAATTAAACTGTAAATAGATAATTCATGAAAGCAAGTACACAAATTATTACAACAAATAATAATATTATATTAGTATCAGCATATAATATTATAAACGATAAACCTAATAAATCTACTTATAAATACTATTACACTAATAAACTAATGCCTATTGTAAAAATCGTCGAGTTATTGAAATCTGAGTCCGACGAGTCGAGAGATAACAGTACCCCCCCACAATGCCACAAGGCACAAACCAGTAAGCCACAGCTAGGCTATAATTATTGTTATTGTGTAGTTCTTCGTCGGTATCGCGGACCGCGGTGATACCAGTTTACCATTACTAAAATATTAATGACAAATATTGTGTTAATATTAGAAAATTATTAATATTTATAATGTGTTCAAACTGCCGCCTTTTACCTCTTTGGATGTCACCACCGGTGCGTGTAGTATTGCACGATAACACTCGCAGTCCCGAACTTTAGACTTCTCCCCCCGTGCCCACAATCTGGACGGCTCGGACGTCGTCTCCGTGCCGCCTGTTTCTATTCAGTCTGCGAAGTCTACGTTCCACGGTGCCGATGTACAACGGCCCGTGCGTTTTGCGTGACATTTTTGATTGCCGTGGCATCTCTTATTGTGGTGATTTCACGTGTTGCGTCTGCAAGTGCGTCAATAATATTGTGCGGTGTTGTTGTCGTGGTGTTCCGGTCGCCGTTCGGACCACTTCATTCGGCTTTACTTTGGTGCATACGGCATATTAGTTTTGTGTCTCAATCCGAAAACCGCGTGTGCGACGCCACAACATCACGGCTCACGGAACCCCCCGTCATCTGTTCGGAATCGGCTTATGCCATACAATCGTCGAGTGCGTACCGTGTCGGTTTGAGAATACCATTTTACGTTATCCGTTACAGTTTAAATAAGTATTAAGTATCGCCGCCGCCGCCGCCGTAACGTCATTGTGCCGCCGCCGTCAACAGCTGGGGTCATCGTACTGTCACCTGCCGCCGCCGCCGACGTTATCATCGTCGACGTTATCATCGTCGTAACATATCACCGACTATCACTGCCATCGCCGCCGTGGTATCGTTGTTATTATTATTGTTGTCATATTTTACAATTGTCAAAAGGACATATTATCATTATTTTTCTATCATCGTAATTATTATTCGCTGACCGTCAAAGAGACGTCTTCACGGTCACGAGTCTGTACAATATTTACTGATACCTACGAATTATTATTAATTCCATATTATATATTATCATTTAACAATCCAACTTTGTGTTCACATTTAATTCAAAAAACCATTGTCACCTCACTCCCATCCCGACGCGAGTCGTCGTGGCTAACCGCCATATATCGTAGGAGTTACGTCGGCGCCAACATTTTGGTAGCAGAGCGTGGTTGACGGACCTGGGTTAGGGTCCAGTTAGCGTTGTTTATGGGTCTGTTGTTGTGTGATAGTATTATATTATATATTATATTTATATTACATAGATTAATATTGAATTGTGAATGTTACAGTAGGACTACGATTGTTTACGTAGGTACATATTTATTGTTTATTGCTCCTATAGTCCTATGCGTTCTAGGTATTGTTGGTAACTGTAATTTTCAGGCGGGTATTTTATCGTTTTGGGTAAGTTGGTTGTAATTTTATTTAGTCAAAATGGTAGACGAAAAAGAACGTGCGCAGCGGCTGCGAGATCGTGCTATTACCAAACGAACCACAGTCGTGTCACAAATTCGAGGTATCCATGCCCATGGTTCACGTGCATTGTTGGATTCGACATTGGTTTCTGATTTCAAGCATGCGGCAGTTGATCTCGATGCGTTGTGGATCCAGTTCAGGACAGAAGACGAGTCTGTGTTGAATCATCTTATGGAGTTAGGCGAACTTGAAGGCTATTCTCCGGATTTGCCAGGTGAAGTGCGTAATCTCATAACTACGTCGAAATCCATTATCAGTCAACTCACACCTACTGGCGCTGAGGTTATTGACCTGTCTTATATCAATAACCAAGTTGATAAGGGTACAAACGTTGGTCATAAGGACGGTTCATCAGCTTCGTCCACCTCCATTCCGTCGTCTCGTTTACCCGAAATACCATTGCCTATATATGATGGTGATTTTCACCAGTGGCCTACATTTCGCGATCAATTCCGCGCGAATGTTGATTCAAGGTCCATACCTAAGGCGGACAAAATGTATTATTTAGTTGGTTGCTTGCGCGGGGTGGCTTCTGATGCCATACGCGGCATACCCATGTCCGAGGACCATTATGACCTGGCTTGGTCAACAGTTGAACACCGGTTTAATAGGCCGCGATTAGTCGCCATGTCATTAATTGACAAACTGTTTCAATTACCCGTGTCAACTCAAGAGTCATTGTCAGACCTGAATACATTTGTCAGTAAATTCAGCGAAGGTCTCTCCCTATTAAAATCATTAAACATTCCAGATTTGGGATCTTTCGTATTGTTTTCAATGGCGTTTCGATGTTTACCAGTCGCGACTAGGGAACTGTTCGAAACCACCGTCACGAGTCAGGGTGACTATCCGACTATTGATGCACTACTGGCGTGCGTTCAGTCTCGAGTGTCAACGTTGGAAATAATTGGTGATTTGAAACCAGGAACCGCTAGTTCACAGTCGAAGTCGTCTCGTCCGTCGAACCGGAAGGGAGATCGTCCCAGTCATTCTGGTTATCAACATGCTGCGTCGTTGCTCACAACGAAGCCCGAAAGATCTTGTCCATGCTGCAAGGCAAGTCATAGTTTGGACACCTGCAGCCAATTTTTGTCGTGGGCAATCGATGAACGCAGTACTTGGATGCGTGATCACAGTTTGTGTTTCAACTGCTTCAGCGATTCGCATTGGTCTAACAAGTGTCGGTCAAAACCAAGTTGCAAGCAGTGCTCTCGGAATCATCACACTTTGTTACACATGGGTGGACGCAACACCAAGGAAAAGGTTCCTGAACCCAAAGCTAAATCATCCTTGTGTGCATCTCAACCGATGCCCACCGCTTCTACATCATGTTCAGTGATGCTGGGGACAGCGCTTGTCCACGTGCGTGACCGTTCGGGCACGTGGCAGACAATGCGTGCACTAGTTGATTGTGCTTCACAAATAAGTGCTGTTACGGTATCATGTGCGGACCGCCTTGGTCTAAAACGCACTCGCTGGACTGCGCCTGTTACTGTTCTAGCTGGGCATCCTGTTACTAGTGTAATGGGCCGAATTGACTGCATTGTCCAGCCCCGGTTTGCACCTGAACCATCGCTGTCCATTCAAGCTTGGGTATTGCCGTCCATCACCGGTGATATGCCCCACAAAACATTGAATTCTACCATTAAGGATAAGTTTTCAAATCTTGCCCTGGCTGATCCTTCCTTCCACGTCGCATCTAGTGTGGATATGCTGCTGGGTGCTGACATATACGCCACCATTATGAATGGCCATAAAATTGAAATTGACTCCTCTCTGCCTTCGGCATTCAATTCGGTATTTGGCTGGATACTAATTGGTCCTGTTCCATATACCAACGTCGAGCCACTACATGCACTCCCAGTATCGTTGACTATATCAATTGAGGAGCAGATGAACAAATTCTGGGACATCGAAGAACCTGAGGCGGCTCCAGATGCGTTCACTGATGAAGGAAAGTGTGAGGCCATATTCAGGAATGAATGTGTGCGGTTACCATCTGGCCGGTTTTCCGTTCCTCTACCGTTTCGAGTCCCTGTTCTGCCAACAACATTTGCTGGTTCTCGTTCAATGGCAGTCAAGCGTTTTGAGTCGTTGGAGAGGAAGCTATTGTCTAATCCAAAGCTACAGACATTATATACAAATTTCATGGACGACTATTTGGCGTTAGGTCATATGTCGGTCGCGCCCACACCAGGTCATTATTTTGTCCCTCATCATGCAATTTACAAGGCAGATGATGGTGACGCAAAGATCCGTGTGGTGTTTGACGCGTCTGCGCGATGTTCAGCCGGACCGTCATTGAACAGTTGTCTGCTTCCAGGGAAGAAGCTACAACAGGACATAATCGATGTCCTAACGCGATTTCGCATTTACCCACATGCGTTCACGGCGGACATCTGCAAGATGTACCGTCAAATCCAGGTGCCACCAGAGTACCGCAAGTACCAGCACATTCTGTGGCGGTCATCTCCACATGACCAGTTTGTCGAGTACCAGTTAAATACCGTCACGTATGGAGTGACGTGTGCTCCGTTCCTGGCCATACGCGCGCTACAGTCAATTGCTGAAACTGATTGCGCCGACGCCGATCATGTCCGTGATGCCTTGCTGTACCAGACATACGTCGTCGACATCTGCGTAGGCGCAGATTCAGTTGAAGGTGCTTTGGAGTTCCAATTTTCCTTACAGCGTATTCTCGCAAAATCTGTTCTTGAACTTAAAAAATGGTTCAGCAACACTCATGACATTTTGTCGTCTGTGCCGGCAGCTGATCGGGTAAGCACGCCATTACCATTCCATGATTCCGAAGACGGAGGAACAAAGGTACTCGGATTGCAATGGAACCCCAACGATGAGTTTTTCAGCTGTGCGTTGCGCTTTCAACCATCTCCAATATTCACTAAACGTGGCGTGCTGTCAATGGTGGCCAGAATATTCGACCCGTTGGGGTTATTCGGCCCTACAATTTTTTGGGCAAAATGCATCATGCAACGGACTTGGCAACTAGGGTTGGCATGGGATGATCCACTGCCTCCTGAAATTCATGCTGACTGGTCCTCGTTTCTGTCCGATCTGCCATCGTTATCGACGATTCGTGTGTCACGTCACTTCAGCACGTTCGGACAATCTTCATGCTACTTGTTGGGATTTTGCGATGCTTCGCAGCTTGGATATGCCGCCGTCGTATATGTGCTGTCAGCTGAGTCATCAGGTGTTCAACCTGCCGTTCTCATCGGGTCTAAGACCAAGCTTGCTCCGATGAAGCCATTAACAATACCACGGATGGAGCTGAACGCCGCATTGCTACTCGCTCGGTGGCTTGGGCGCATAAAGCGAGTATTGGATCCTCATCTCAAGATTGTTGGGACTTACGGCTGGACCGACTCGATGATAGTCCTATCCTGGTTAACGGTCCCTCATACTTCATTCAAGGTGTATGTGTCCAATCGTATTCATCAGATCCGCACCATAGTGCCTGATTGTAAGTGGAGCCATATTGAGTCGACAAACAATCCTGCCGATTGTGTGTCAAGAGGTGTGATGCCTTCAGAACTCACGAAGCTATCCCTCTATTGGCAAGGTCCTGCGATTCTTCGGGCCAATCCATCTACGTGGATAAATCTCGTAGCACCCATGCCATTGTGCAGCTTACCTGAAGTGTTACCAGTTTCTCTCACAACTCGAATCGACCCGCACGACTGTCTAGAAGAATGGTTCAACCGTTTTTCATCATATGACCGCATGATTCGCGTCACCACCATAATGCACCGTTTCATCAACCGGTGCCGTCGTTGCGATCTTGAACCACTTCCGACGAAGTGTCTGAGTCTGGTTGAGGTCGACTGTGCAACTCGCAGTATAATCAGAGAGTCTCAACGTTTTTACTTCTCTGACCTATTACGTGAGCTATCAAGTGGGACCAGGGTATCGTCAAAGCCGTTGGCTCGTTTAGCTCCGTTCGTCGACGATGTTGGAATCATCCGAGTTGGTGGTCGCCTTCGTCATTCCACCCTATCGTACGAGTGTAAACACCCAACGTTAATTGCCAAGCGCTCCCATTTAGCGCCATTGATTTGTCGTCGGTGGCATCGCCTAACGTGCCACTCCGGCCCCCGTGTCATGATATCTCTCATTTTACGCCAATACTGGATCATCGCCATTCGGTCGGTTGTACATGAAGTGGTGACAAAATGTTCCGTATGTGTTCGTTTAGCTGCAAAACCTCCTCAACCTTTGATGGCGGACCTCCCTGCTGCACGCGTGCAACAAGTCCGTCCATTCGCTCGAGTCGGTGTGGACTATGCTGGCCCCCTACAAATGAGAGAGTTAAAGCTTCGGAAGTCTCGGAGCTATAAGGTGTACATAGCAGTGTTCGTCTGTTTTTCTATCAAGGCTGTCCACCTTGAAGTGGTGTCGGACTTGTCAACGGATGCGTTCTTGGCAGCGTTTGACCGTTTTGTTGGCCGTCGTGGACTCCCCAGTGAGGTATACTCCGACTGCGGAACAAACTTCGTAGGTGCTGACAAGCAAATGCAAGCGCTTATTAACAGCCGGCAAGGTCAGCTCGCCATTACTACCAACTCTCGTCCACATTGTAAATGGCATTTTAACCCCCCCCCAGTGCTCCGCATTTTGGTGGGTTGTGGGAGGCGGCTTTCCGGTCCACTAAGCGTTTGTTGGTTCGCACAATGAGCGCCCACGTCTTCACCTATGAAGAGTTCAGTACTGTCCTGATCCGCATCGAAGCCGTCCTCAACTCTCGACCACTGACGCCCGCATCCACAGACCCTCATGATTTGGAGTGTCTCACACCTGGGCATTTCCTCATTGGACAACCACTGCTCGCCGTTCCACCTCGTTCCAACCCAGATGCTACCCGTAACTTGACCAATCGGTGGAAGTTACTGGACCAGTGCCATCAAGCGTTTTGAAAACGTTGGTCAACGGAGTACTTGACAACGCTCCAAGAACGCGTCAAATGGACAAGTCGTGTCCCTAATGTAAAGGTCAACGACATGGTCGTCGTGGTTGACAATCAAGCACCACCTTTATTATGGCGTCTCGGGCGCATCATTGAACTAGTGCCAGGACCCGATGGAACCGTGCGAGTTGCGTCGGTGTTAACGCATCAGGGACGCATCACACGACCAGTAGTTAAATTGGTTGTGCTACCGAACGACTGAACATATAAATTACCCTGGCCCCCAAACGATTTAATATTTGCCTGTTTGTTATTTGTGTTTTACTAATTATACGTGCATGAATCTCACACTTCAACATGACACCCATATGCTATGATCAACATAACTGACGTATGTGGCTATCACCTGCGATGTTCTCGCTGGAGGGGGTTGGGGGAGCTGTATACTGTACTGTTTTTGTTCAAATATGTTTAGTATAATTATTTTATGGATTATATCCATTGTTACCATAATATTATGTAACATATATGTATTTTTTTTTTGTATGTTTTTTCAATGCAATTATGTTTTTTTTTTGTTACACATCTACTTTGAATTATATAAATTAGATTCAACATCATCGGCGGCATTTCCACAATGACAAGCGTAGCTTCCCATGGGGGAGAATGTTCAAACTGCTGCCTTTTACCTCTTTGGATGTCACCACCGGTGCGTGTGATATTGCACGATAACACTCGCAGTCCCGAACTTTAGACTTCTCCCCCCATGCCCACAATCTGGAAGGCTCGGACGTCGTCTCTGTGCCGCCTGTGTCTGCGAAGTCTACGTTCCACGGTGCCGATGTACAACGGCCCGTGCGTTTTGCGTGACATCTTTGATTGCCGTGGCATCTCTTCTTTTGGTGATTTCACGTGTTGCGTCTGCAAGTGCGTCAATAATATTGTGCGGTATTGTTGTCGTGGTGTTCCGGTCGCCGTTCGGACCACTTCATTCGGCTTTACTTTGGTGCATACTGCATATTAGTTTTGTGTCTCAATCCGAAAACCGCGTGTGCGACGCCACAACATCACGGCTCACGGAACCCCCCGTCATCTGTTCGGAATCGGCTTATGCCATACAATCGTCGAGTGCGTACCGTGTCGGTTTGAGAATACCATTTTTACGTTATCCGTTACAGTTTAAATAAGTATTAAGTATCGCCGCCGCCGCCGCCGCCGCCGACGTTATCATCGTCGTAACATATCACCGACTATCACTGCCATCGCCGCCATGGTATCGTTGTCATTATTATTGTTTTTATATTTTACAATTGTCAAAAGGACATATTATCATTATTTTTCTATCATTGTAATTATTATTCGCTGACCGTCAAAGAGACGTCTTCACGGTCACGAGTCTGTACAATATTTACTGATATACCTACGAATTATTATTAATTCCATATTATATATTATCATTTAACAATCCAACTTTGTGTTCACATTTAATTCAAAAAACCATTGTCACCTCACTCCCATCCCGACGCGAGTCGTCGTGGCTAACCGCCATATATCGTAGCAGTTACGTCGGCGCCAAATCATATGACTTTTATTATAAAATTGATAATTGTAGTATATTACATATTAATACTTTAGTTTAAAATCATTTAAGATGTTAGGATTCATTAACAAGAATATGATTAATTTAAAAAATATTAACTCATTTATAATATAAGTAATACAATTTAATTTCAGTATAATATTTGTCAAATCAAGATTCAACTTACTGTACTTTAAATTTTTATTACCAAAGGGTATACCTATCCGTTTATAAATAAACAAATAAATAAATATTTATAAAACAATATCATATAATTTATATGTACCTATTTATCAATATTATAATAATATAATAATTATATATATTTTTATATGGTTAAATGCTCGAAAAAATCAAGTGTTTATGTAGCGTTATATACTTATAAAATAGTAAACATGTTTAAACTTCAAAACCTATAACTAGGTATTTTAATAACGATATTAAATACCTGTGAATTGGATCGTCTCTTGTATCCCATACCACAATCTTGACATTAGAAAAAACAATTATCTAAAAAAACAAAATTGCTGGGTTTTGTAAATTTATTTTAAAATAAAAATAAACTGAAGTGCATTGATCTTAAATTCAGTAAATTACTATATAGGTAACTTCACAAATAGAATTCAATTCTTTTTAAATAATATACAATTTCAACATTAATCAAAAAACACACTTAAGCCTTAACAGTATAATACAATAAATTATATTTAAATATATATCCTGATTCCATTATCGAATGTTTACTTTCATAATAATATTATTGTGCACATTTCCCGTGTATTATTGAAACGAAGTTTTTTACATCATGATGAGGGGCTAGTCAGGAAAAAAAGTTCCTGACGAAATGCTATTTTTTATAATATATTATGCAGTTATTTTAGCCAAAACATCCAATTTTCATTCTATCATACTGATAGATCTAGTAAAACATATTTGGATTCGTCATTATGTTTACTTGAGATTTTTCAGTCCACGTTTCCCCATTTCACCCCCCCCCCCCCCACAAACCACTAAAAATTAAGCTTGAATATTATGAAATTTCGAAAATTTAAAAAGTTGATTATTCTGGATTTATTCGGAATTTAAAGCAGAAATATTAAAATGTGGAATGACCGATCCCTAACAGAAATTCTAACGAATTCAGATCAGTGTTCAGAAATATGATCGCATAATTAGGGCGATTGATAGGATGGAACAAAAAAAAAAAAGCGGGAACGGTAAGTTCTAGAGACGGTCGGCAATAGATTGATTATAAATATCTTGCGTATATTGATAATATAATTATTGATAATACATCTCTACACTACGCATATTATGCATTTATAATTATTATAATTAATAAAATATATATGTAATAAGTATATAAGCAGTCTTGTAAAACATACTTTTGAAAAAGTATTAAGATACTAATACTAGTATTCGAATAAAAAAAGTATTAAAATACTATTATATAAATGTATTTCACGAATACTCACAAAGTATTTGAATACAAATACATATATTAATACATATTATATTTTTTTTGAATTTTATGCTACCTATACATAATATATACATATATATTGTACATCAGTATAGGTATCTATTATGTTACAATATACCTACTTGCCATAGATTTTAATAAGTAGGTACCTACTATTAAAATGTCTGTCGTCTGACTATTTACAGATAAATGCATGTTCACATATTTCATTCTGCCTTTAGATATATTTTCAGTAATATTGATTAAATTTTAACGAAAAAAATATAATAAAAAGGGTATTAACTATTAATATGGAACTATTTCTAAATTATAAGATTTTCAGTTTTCTTAAAAAATCCCAATACAGAAACCATATAAAATTTGATGTGATATTTTTTTTAATTTTAAACATTGTTATTAGGTACCTACTTTTACTATACAAAAACATAATATTAGTTTTCAACGAAATCAATATCATTTTTATTGATGTCAATTTTTTGTGAAAAACTGTAAATTAAAATTATTAATAAAATGAACTTTATGGTATTTTAATACAAGTATTTAAATTTTGTTAAAAATACTTTTAAATAGTATTCAAAATACTTAAAAAAAATACATTAAAAAAAATTGTATTTAGAATACCATATAAATACCTGTATTCGAATACTTTACAAGACTGTATATAAGTATTGAATTGTACGTATAAGGTAATATATTTTTTGTCACACCTGCACCGAAAGTTTGGTTTTCGACCGCGGTTGAAGCGTTGGAAAGCGACCTTTTTCCGTCTAGCGGACCGTATAGTGGGAATGGGAATCCTCATAGTGCGGGGAAAAAAGTGGAAGTCCCAAAAAGTGCCCGGCGGTAAAGTGAAAATCCCCAAAAGTGCAGGGCGCACATATCGTTATAGTCGTGACAAAAAATAGTATAATATTGTGTGGCTCACTTTCCGCCCTTTCCACACAATATACCATTTTGTCACGCCTGCACCGAAAGTTTGGTTTTCGACCGCGGTTGAAGCGTTGGAAAGCGGCCTTTTTCCGTCTAGCGGACCGTAAAGTGTGAATGGGAATCCTCATAGTGCGGGCAAGCCCGGATTAAGACATTTTGAGGCCCAGGGGCCAAAGTTTAAATGAGGCCCCTGTACGAAAAAAAATAATGTATATTAATATTAATATATAGGTACCTGTTATAATAAATATATATAGGTATTAGGTACATAGCAATCAATCAAGAATTAAGTATCATTTTATTTATAAATTATAATTTACAAGCTTTTTTCCTCGCTAAATAATCATCGATTTTTTTAAAGTGATTTATGCGGTGTTATAGCCTATAATGGACAAATCTGAGGCCCCTAAATAAATGGAGGCCCGGGGGCCAGTGGCCCCCCTGGACCCCCCCCCCCTTAATCCGGGCTTGAGTGCGGGGAAAAAAGTGGAATTCCTCAAAAGTGCTGAGCACGTATATCACGCGACACGCGTATTCCAACCAGACACCGAAATCTATACCACGGTCCTTACAAAGCATAAACTTTTGGTTACATCTTATATACATGTTATAATCTCCTCGCATGACACGTAAACATTTTTATTTCATGAAATTGTTTACGTAGACTCTACGTCGTAGAGTAATCTGATTGTTGCATGATATATCCCTATATAGTTACCTTTGCCGTGATTACATTTTTTTGTGTGTCACGTTTGGTATAGACTAGGTAATAGAAAACGGGTATAACGCGATAGGATTTGAAACGGCGTAATAAGATCTGCGTATTATGCATTTATAATTGTTATAATTTATAAACTATAACAATTTGGTGACTTTAACATCAATTTTAACGATAAAAAATCGGAAACTTTTAAAACTTTCCTTATGGACACATTCAATTTACATATATGATAAACAATCAACATGACTACAACGAGAGATGACACCACTATCGATGCAGTATTTTCAAGATATTTGGAAAAAATTACATCACAATCATACGTTATCATATTTCAGTTATCCCAGCCCACGGGCCTAATTACAGAATTTCGATTATTGAATATGATTAATATACTTAATAGTAATTAAATAATAATAATAATTATTATTATTTTCATTTTCATTTATTTTTCACATTTACTTTTATTTTGAATGGTTTCACTAAAATGTATTTGTAATCTATATAATATTTGTTGGAAAAGAAACTTCGCTTCTACCGGGTGTCCCATGACAGCACTCACTTTTTTCTATTATTGATTTAGTTTGTTTATTTAGGCTAAAGCACGATTACCCCTAAAGCCAGTCAAATATCTTTAAATAATATTTAATACAACTACATTTTTGATTGTATAGATATTTTAGGGCACCAACATTCGGGCTCTAATATTATAGTTTTATTTTATTTTACAATGATTAACTGACAGTCGATAAAATAAATAACTGCGTATTTACCCTTAATATTCATAGTTAATAGTAGTAAAACGTACTAACACTATGTACCATTTACATAAACATTAATTATCTCTGTATAAAATACCTATATACTGACCACGAATTAAGACTTTATATTGAACGGATACGTTATCATGGAGATACTGCATTTTGTAAAGTATATTTTATTCCTTCTAATATACGATTGAGGTAGCGAAAAATGCAGTATCTCCTTGAAAACAAAAATTAGTGAAAATAAATATTTTTTAATATTTTAAAAGGACCTAAGGAGTAAGGACATAGAGTACCTAAATAATAATAATGTGTAGATTAAATTATGGAACAAAATCGTAGACACATTAATGCCAACTAATATAAATTAACAGTTAAAGATTATTAGTATATATTTTTTTTTAAATAGTTATAGATAGTATACAAAAACAAATTAAGATAAATTACTAATGACATGGCTACAGTAAATATACAATTATACAAGTCATAGGAGCCAAGTATACTATGGGTTTTTAAGTTTTTATTTTATAGAATAGTATAATATTGGTTATTCATTATTGTGGTTTTTAGTCATGTTTTTAACCTGGGTAGAAATATAGTCGACAAAAATTCAAATTCACAGTTTATTTCCCAAATTCCGGTTAAAAGTACAAAAGAAAACTTTCAAATAAATTAAAAATGACAGTGAATAATAATACTAATACAGAAAAAAAAAGTGAGTAAAAATTATAGTTCAAAAAACAAAGAAATCGAAAAACTTATTTTCCCGATATTCCGATTCTAATGAAAGTGTTTTGTTTTTATTATTGTGTATTATTGACAATTTATTAGGAAAAAAATTGGTATCGACAATAATAATTAAAAACGAATATTAAAAATGAAAATGTCTTATGCCTATGGAAAGCTCACAACTAGGCTACTCATACCCGTTTACATAGTCAATTTATGTGTCACATAATAATATACTATGCATACAGACATAAATGTTATTAAGATTTTATGTCGTACAAAAAATATAGTTATAATAAACATTCTGTGAAATTGATAATATGTATGTACGGTTTGGTTATTTTGTTTAGAGTTACACCAAAAATCAAAAATCGATTTTGTCGAAAACTGGTTTTGCGTAAAAGTCTCCGTTTTTCCTAAATTTTTTTTTTAGTTTGTCTAATGGGAATTATTACTTTTTACTTTCATGTGATTACTTCAAACGGTGTATTTTGGAAATATCGCAAAGCTAAATGTATTTTGGAAGTACCTAGCAATAATAGCGGTACCTACCTATTTATATAACATAGCAGTTAGAGTAATGTACTATAGTCTATAGTCTATAACAAGTGACTATATTGACTAATAATAATATTACCTAAAATAACAATAATATTAGAATAATTATTATTAGAATAATATTAGTATATTATAATAACGACAACCTATCTAACGGTATCAGTGGCGTGGCGTGGGTATTAAAAAGATGTAAGCAGTGAAATTTTTTTTTCAAAAGTGATTAGAATATAGGTACTATACCTAAATACCTAATTATAAATTATGTATAAAAAAATGTTATCCTTTTAAAATGTTTAATATTTTTAAAAATATACTAGTTGTACAAATCAAATTCGAGAAAATAAAGAAATTGAAGAATACTTCAAAAGTCTATTAGGCGAATGACAGTGACAGTGTACGTAAAAACCACTACAGTCTACAACGCGTCGGGCTACGTACTGGTCGTTCCTTGTTTCTCGCGTAAGCAAAATCAAATGTGCTTACAAACGCTAGTTAAATAAGTGACCCCCACTATGGCATTATAGACTATTCGAAAACAACAGTTGCGCGTAAGCAATTTCAGAATGTGTTACACTGTATATCGTATTATGATTTTGCAGTTAACGTAAAACAGAATGGATTAAAAATAGACCTACAATCGATGATTTTCTTAAAATAGTTGGTAATCAGTAGACAGTGTACGACACAAATAAACAATAACAAAAACCACTATAAGCTATAACTTAAATATTTTATAAATAAAATTAAAATTTTAAAAATCATTTATTATGTACCTATTAGTCGTGATTGATCAAATTTATTTTTTCTTTCATTTAAAGTGTAAGCAGTGCTTACAGTGCTTACATGCACGCTACGCCCCTGAACGGTATACGAGTATAGACCAAATTTTGTTTTAAATTTTAAATACTTGAAACTTTAGTACAACATACATTTAATATTTCAAAGCAAATGTATTAATTTGATTATCCACAATTAGTAAAATATAAATGCCCAAATGTCCAATACAATAATATGAGGTGAAAACTAAAAGATATAATAATAATTAATAACAAACTAACAGGATAAACTATATTGGATTCCAAAAAGAAATTCAGGCTAAAATAAAAGAAGTAACAAGATTAACTAAGATACCTTACATTGTACTAAGAACGTTTCTTAAAAAAAAATGTATCTTCGACTATCCAGGTATAATTGCAAATGAAAGTATTTTATAGATGGATATTAAATTAAATAAATATTTAAATAATATTTAAAAAAATAGTAATATATACATAATATTATATTTTTTTAACACAAAGAATATTTTATTATAATTGTTTAGGAAGTTGTTACGTTGCATTTTTCAGAGCGTTAAATCTTAACTCGTTTACATGTTTATAATTTATAACGATATTTTTTTATGTATATAGATCACAGGTACAGGACACGGAATAGGGAAATGATTGGCAATGCAGTTCGCCGACTGGTGCGCCAAAGTGGTGTGCGTCGACATCAATAACGCGCAGTCGAACGCGGAGACCGCAAAGGAAATCAACTCCAAGTGGAAAGGAAAAGCTATCGCTTACACTTGAATCAGTAGCGTATCTAGGATTTTTTTCAAGTATGGAGGGGGGATATAAAACTTTTAATAGATATTTAGTATTCATTATATTATTAACATTAACATTATATTATATTCATTATTAATTCACTTCGTGAAACCGAACTTTTCATGAAAATATGACCATTTTATGAAATGGGAACGGATAGTTTACATTTCGTGAAATTCGAAAATATTTCACAAACTGGTCACTTTTTCATGAAGTGGTCACTCCAGTCTCCATTTTAACATCGTTTCAACATTCGCAAAATCTGTTATCCGAAATATCGATTTTGGTTTTTGGTGTAACTCTAAAACAAATGAACGTATATACATGAAATTTTCACTGATTGTTTATATTTGCATTTTCTATACATGATAACATTTTCAAAATATTTTGATTTATTTTGAACTGTTAAGGGACATTTTCATTTTCCATTTTTTTTTAGTTTTTATTCTAAAAATATCAATAAAATTTTATTTATTGGTTTCGAAAGCTTGGAAATTTAATAGAAGCCTCCTTGTATATTGTTTCACAGGCAGATGAAAAATATTAAAAATCCTTAGTCACAATTTTTTTTTATAAGCATTTAAAGTTCAAAAATTGACAAAATATGGAAAAATCACGAAAATTAGCAAATTATTTTGAGTAAAGAATTCGTAAAAATTTTTCTTTTTAAATATAAGATTTAAAATGTAATACAAGATTACTCATAAGAAGTTTATCTACCTTTATCAATAAAAAAATCTCTACCGGAAAGTCAAATTAAATTTTTATGAGCGTTTGAAATTCAAATTTTTACAACATTGGATTTTCACTCGATTTCTCATATAGCGATTTCCTTATTTTGTTGTAATTCAAAAACGAATAACTGTAGATACATGAAAATTTTACTGAATGTTCATACTAGCATTTCCTATACAGTGTACAATTTTGAAAATATTTTGACTCTTTTTGAGCTGTGTTCGGACATTTTCAGTTTTCAATTTTTTTAGTTTTTTTTTTTATAAATATGAATAAAGTTTTATCTCTTGGGCCAAAAAGTGTAAAAATTGAATGGTTATATTAGCATTTTCTATACACGATAATATTTTCAAAATGTTTTGATTTATTTTGAACAGTTTAGGCACATTTTCATTTTCCATTTTTTTAAAATTTTTTTTGTCTAAAAATATCAATAAATTTTTATTTGTTAGTTAAAAAAGCTTGAAAATTTAATACAAGGCTGCTGATATATTGTTACAATAGCAATTGAAAAATATTGAAAATACATTATTATACATTATTTTTTATAAGCATTTAAAGATCGAAATTTGACAAAATTTATCAAATTTAAAATTGAATAATTATTTTGTAGTTAATAATTCATAAAATGTTCAACTTTTATAGCTAAGAATTGAAAATTTAAAACAAGATTCCACAAATGTAGTTAATTCTGTTACCAAAAAATCTAAAAAATACATAAGCACAGTTTATTTTTATAGTCATTTTATGTTCAAATTTGGATGAAATTACATAAAAAAAACCTAGAATACATAACTATTTTAGTTATTTCGTTGTGATTGTATATTATTATTTGTGGGTACTTGAAACTCCTAAAGTATACTATTATATATCTGTGATAGTATCACGGTTTTGTTGATGTATAACGCGTTATAAGTACCTACCTAATATAGGTATATTGTGAAATGATTAATTCGGAGTTTATTATAGGTACCTATAATAGGTCAATTTTTTTTAATACCATAGTCCATAGATAAGTATATAATACGACTTATACCGTAAGTAGACAGACATACCGTCTCCCCTCAGAATCATTTTTCTTATACAATGATATTATATCATTGAATTCAAATTTAATACTACCTATCCATTATACAGTGACCCACTTGTAACCTACTGTACAGCAGAGCAAATTTTTTTTCTTTATATTCATATTATATAAGTACCTATAACGTATATGAAGAAAAAATAATAATTTGTTGGCCGTATAATATTATTATATTTCGTTGCCACGAAAATCGATTGAGTCGTCATCGCATTGTTATTTGATAATCCGATTTTCTCGTGTCATTAAATTATTATTATATCAACTCGTCAAGTTTGATTTAATATTTATTGCGATGGATAATTTTCAATAAAATAATCTAATCTCAACAGATTTGGATTTATGCGTCAACACAGAACAAAATATTGCAGACATGAATGATATTCGGTTAACGCCGAACGAACTAGCATTTTTACAAACCGTGTCGCCCATGGAAAATATTATATAGGTACAAAATATTAAATATAAGTCTGTTGGGCAAGTAATATAACTAACATAATGTCTTAAAACTATACCTTGAGAAACAATTTAAGAGCTATACACGGGGTAGATAAATCCCATATAGGGTGGACAGTTTTCTATCCTCACCAAATTTAATCCACTGAAGGTGCAGCATACCAACAGCACAACCTTCGGCCAATTTTAAGAAGCCGCCTTCTAAAAACTGCAAACCTTCGCTTGGTGAGTTTATTCACAGACGCTCCTTCTAGCTGGTCCCCGCTGTTGTCATCAGCTGACAAGGCCTCCGGTCGTACTGACCTTCCTTTAACGACGTTGACGATTTCTATTGACTGTGGTGGCAATATCCTCGTCACCGGGACAGGCCCCACAGCAGCAATCTGGCCGGCCGTTATGACGATCTTCAGTGGTAAAGCGACAGTGAACACGAAGTTCAGCGACCGCCGCAAGGCCGCCACTCGCAGGGCTTCGGTTAAAGCATTACAGATGAATACTAGACCTCAAGTCTTAACCACGCTCTTGCTTTTAAATAGTGCTAGCTGCATTCCAGGGTCGATAGTAGGCTTACACGTCAGGACTTGCACAGGAGTGGCCGTTCCAGGATTTGACCTTCTGCAGGTCGTCGTAGCGTTCTCCGCACTGAAGACATTTTCTTCAGTATCTCAAGTCTTGGTTTACTTCTTGGAACCGTGGGCAGAGTCCTTTGTAAACGTGCTGCTTTGACCTTGTCGTCCACGGTTTGTAAAAGTGGCAGTTCGTTCGACGTTAACCTGCGCTTGGTGCGTTTATTCACCGACGCTCCTTCTAGCCGTCGTCGTCGTCGTCGTATATAGTATTTACTATTTTTTACATATAATTTTATTTCCATGTACCTATATAATAATTTTTTATCATAACGCTGTATATAATATTTACTATTTTTGTACATAGTAATTGTATTTCATGTATATAATAAATGTTCATCATAACCCTGTATATTACCTGTGTATAATCTGTATATAAAAACGTTTCTGAGCGAAGACGGTCAGTTAGTCTAATATATTACTAAATGTATTTGATGATCTTATTGTGAAAAAAGTAATTTATATAATATATCCTATTTACGTGGAACTTTGTTTTAAATTTTCAATTCTTAGATATACAAGTCTTTAAGATTTTAAATACAGAATATATTTTTTAAAAATGCTAACAAGGACTTAGATCTAAAAAAACAAAACTATTATGCTCGTGATATATTTTGCATAGGATAAGTATGAAATTGATTGAAGAGTACTTTGGACCAACAGATTACCTGAAATGTTTGTAAAAATGTTTTACTTTGATTCATGTATATTGTATAGATGCCACCACAATATTTGTACTTGTACATAAGTAACAAATACAAGAATATTATTAAAATACTTCAATGTGAAATTCAGTTATTTAAATATATTTATTTATATTATATATGATATAATATTATAATAGTCTTAATTTATTTAGCAGTATTGGTGTTTACAAAAATTTGATTACTTTTTTTCTTTTTACACTGCTTTGTCCATCACTAAGGATATTGAAAGACGTGAGTTCCTAAAAAAAATGTTTATATAATAATAATAAGAAGAATAATATAATAGTAATTATAAAAATAATAAGTAGTAAATAAATACAATTGATAGTAATAACTAAAAATAGTAATTTCAGTAACAATTAATTATATTATATGTAATATATACATGCATTTTGATCTAATTTATATATTAATAAATAAACTAACATTTAAATGTAAAGACTTCCATTCAACAAATGATCATGTAAATATGTATACCTACGAAATATAATCGGGCATTCCGGTCTAACAGTTATTATAATACCTATAAATTATAGGTACCTATTGGGATTTGAGATGTTTTGTTGAACTGTATTAGGTTCGTTGCTATTGTGCCTAATCTATCTATATAGGTATATAAAAATGAATTGCTGTTCGTTAGTCTCGCTAAAACTCGAGAACGGCTGGTCCGATTTGGCTCAAATTTTTTTTAGGATGTTAATTGACAGAAGAAGGTTTTTACGAAAGAAAAATTTAGGAAAATCCACCGAAAAATTGGAAATCTGGATGTAAAAATACACCGTGGCGCAACAGTGTATTATGTTATATTGATTGCTATTGGTTAATCGGGCATGTTTGTTGAAAAAAAAATTATTATTTTTTGCTTATAAATAGCCAACCACGGGTTTTAAAGCTATTATAATAATAATTATTGGTTGCCTTGAAATCAGTGTATTCATTCAATGCATTTAATTTTTTTGTACGCTGTGTTTTGATATTATATGTATCGCAATAATTACGTAAATATTGAGCGTATTATACTCACATATAAGTTACGTACATAAAACAATGCCATTGGTCGACAGTCGACAGAGTCAGCATTCACAATTAGTCCAGCCGTTAGACAGGAGTTCAATGACATACTTGGTATAACTTTGATACTTTAGGGTTAAATTATAAAGTTACGTATAAACAGCACGGGGTCCACCATCTACCACAGGTAGATTGCCTACCTGATAATATATTGCTACAAATCATAGTTTTTATCCCAGGCAACAGAGAAGTTAAGATACATTTTGAACACCATACACCGAATATTCAATAACGAATTGAACAAAGTTTGAGTCTTATAGAGTTGGTACATTTAACGTTAAACGAAGTGCAAGTGATCAGCTAGTAGGTACCTAATTAACAAAAAGTTGGTAATCGAGAATTTAAGTACTATTGAGTCTAAACCTTAGGGTATACTAATAATACAACCAAGCTCCATAGTGAAATAAAAGAGAAAGTAATGGTTCTAGTATAATTCATAATTATATGTTTATGTTTTATGCTAGGTATATACGGTTTTTAATTAAATTAAACCTTTTAATTTAATGCTTTATTACTGTTTTTTATGTCACTATTTACAGTCTGGTTATAATATAGGTCTATGATTAGGAGTTTGACTAAGAATTAAAACTTTTCTTTCAAATATTATAATGTAGTGATACAATTATAATAACGGTTATCATTAATCAATTATCATAATATACTATATACATTTTTAATTTTTATAATCAAGGTTTGACAACAAGTATTTACATTTTGATAATGTTCAATAATTGTTTTGATTGTAATAAATTGTAATACTCGAAGGAAAATATTGTTTAATCATTGTTATAATTAATTTATGACATTATCCTAAGTACCTACCTAGGACATTTATAATAATCGATCATATTTTCAATATATAAATATATACCTGCATAAGTATAGATGAAAAAATGTTTATGACAAAATGTAAGATTAGGATTCTTAACAGCTTACTTTTGCCACTTGGAAGTTCGGTCTTTGTTGTTGATATACTTCCTAATCTTACAGCGAATAATGTTAGGTAACACAAAATACCTAACGATTTTCAAATAGACTAATTGTATCTAATATACTAAAATCGTTATTCTTTGGATAGGTACATAAAGAATCGTGTAGTAATTGAGTGTTTATATGGTTTCAGGGCATTGGCAAGCGCGTTTCAAGTTCAAGTGATTTGCAACAAGATATAGTCGGACTGACGCTGCGGGTCAACGGAGGATTTGCGCCTCTGCGCCTGACGCGATGGCCGCCGTCGGTCACGGCATAATATACGGATGGCCAAACAAGAATGCCAACAACAGTTTAGTACACATCGGTGGAACTGTACGGGACCGTCGAAAGGCAACCTGTTCGGACACTTACAAATTACCGGTAAGCTATACATAATAATAATATAATCTATGTCATGAGTGTGTGTGTGTGTGTGTGTGTGTGTCAATTTGCACCAAAATTGATTCAACATATTTACAACATACGGGTGGGCTCAAGGGGGGTACGAGGTTCAACCCCCCCCCCATGGACACTTGAAAAATATTTATTTATGTACTTGCATATAATTATAATTATTGTATTTCTCAATTTTAGATCAAGCTATTTGCTATTTTTTTTGTCAAACAAAAATTTCAATTGTTTATTCCCATATTTACAAATAATACAATAAGATAATACAATTTATATAGTAACAATAAATGGATAGTATTAGTAGTAGTTGTAGTAATACTGCAATAGCGTAGTAATACCTACTAATAATAAATAGACTTGAGAGGACAAAAATAAAAGTAAAATACAATAATTATGAAATCATTACATCATTGCAAAATCATTACAAATCCTTACATTATACAAATTACAGATAGAGGGGTGTTAGAGGTGAATGTTTCAATTCCTCAAAAAACTTGACCAAATTTTGCCACTGGTAGATTTAACATATGATTTTTATCTGGTACATTTTAAATAAAAAGATTCGTAATTCGTCTGTATTTTGGATATTGTTAATATCATAATATATCTATAAAAAAAAGACATGTAATATTATACTAAATGAACCATTTTTGTAAAGAGTTAATACACGAATACCTACTGTGTAATTAAATTAATAACGTGATTACCACGGATTGGACATTACGCTTTGTAATAAATAATGATTGCCTAATAAGACAACGGGTATTTAGAAACTCAGAAAAATATAATTTTTTTTTGTCATTCGAGTCCGTCGAGTCAACGACGATACCGACGAAAATATCAAATACTTATCTAGATACTAATTTTGGAGAAAATTGCAAACACTCATTTTATCTGCCCACTATTATTAAGAATTTATTGACATGGATAATACGTATTAAATGATTCTTTTATCGTGAATAATCAGGCTAAATCTTAAAAAATACTATAGGGGCTATTGTAATATAACCATTATATTTTAAATAAAAATATAATATAATCATGAAATCATATAAAATATAAAATAGTAGTGTTAAAAAAAAAATAACTTAAATATTTTACGTTTCACCAGTGCGTGAATCAAACCATGTTATCGATTCGTTGCGACTTACAATCAGTGTTGGGAATAGATAACTAAAAAAATATCTAGATAAGATAAGATAAATTTAACAAAATATTATCTAGATAAAGATAAATACAACAATACATTTATCTAGATAAATTTCTAGATAAATATCATTTTTTTACACATATTTTTACTGTTTTTTAGTATTTTTGTAATATTAGATCTATATCAATATAATGACATAATATTTATATTAACGGATTGAACCTTTGAAATACAGTTCTACGAAGTTCATTTTAATTTATTTTTAAAATGGATGGGAAAATAAACCTATACCTAATTAATTTTAATATGCTCATTATGGCTAGTAGAGAACGGTGTACAGTGCAAGCCACCCACGTAGGTTCTCTCGTATTATCGTAATACCGTCGATGGCAATAATAACAAGAAATATATTCTTTTAATTTTATAAATAATTTATATTATATTAGAATTTTAGTAAAATTGGTTTTATAATTTTGTAGGGGCATTATAAATATTTATCTAGATACATTTATCTAGATAAGCCCATTTTTGTTATCTAAGCTAAACATTAGATAAATCATAACATAATTATCTAGATACTTTAAAAGATAATTTATTTCAAAAAATCTTATATAGATTAGGTTACACTATAATATATACAAACATTACGTCTTGGTGCGTCGTGAAGGAGGGTTATCGATTATATATTATATTAAGGGGTATGAATAGTATTGAAAAAATCTATGAAAATGTACTTTTGTATTTCCAATAATATGGTTTATTGAGCAGTTTGAGAGTAAAAACACCTATTATCAATATTGTAGATGAGAAGTTGATCTGTGCCTGTATAGAAGTCAATTTTTGATATTTGTAATTACTAAACTCAATAATTCAAATTCAAAAAGTAAAATATCACAAGTTTTAGAGTTTAATATTGGACGTTGAAAATAATATATCGAAAATCGACTCCTATAAAAGCCTAGATACACTTCTTCTCTTCAATTTGTATAATAGGTGTTCATACTGTAATGTCACTCGGTAAGCTCTATTATTGGAAATACGAAACTAAGTTTCAGTGTTTCACTAAAATTCACATTTGTAATTAGAGTGTAAAATGTTACGTTACCGACATGTGAGTGTACGTGTGGGTGTGCTCCACTATTAATTTTATACACTGTCACTCACACTAATAATCACTTACTACTCATACATTTACACGACCCGCATGCACACAATTAGAAAATTGCCTATATTGAACTCCTTAGAAACGGTCGGTATGCATACCCCTTAATATCCATATTATAATATTATACTATATGCGTAAGCAGTGGCCGTAAGAGGAAGTTGGCGTTTGTTTATATAGGCTAAAACCTAAAAGAGATTACCGCGGCTGTTACATCTTTGAAATGTAATATTTGACGTCCCGCTCGAACCCATCATATACCCCTTGTAGGTATATATGTATTATATAATATACGAGAAGGTTGTAGTGGTATATACCTACCTATAATACATACATCTCTTACACTATTTCTAGGTTACACGAACAATCACTAAACATTTAACGAATCAATAGTGAGCTAATGGTCGCTTAAACATGATTTAGTGGCCTAGGATTGGTCCATTAAGTTTTAACGAACCATTGAATTATTAAATTGTTCATGCAACCATGTGTACTGCATCTATGTATACCTACAACATGATGTGTATATTGATGTATGAGTGTACACTTTTATCTACAGAATAAGTAATTTCAATAAATACCGTATTTTAATACTGTCGTAAATATTGATGCTCTCGTGGTGGCGACTTGTTGTGTCTTGATTCAAGTGTGGCAAAGTTAAAAAAATATTACAAATGATGACGTGTTAAGTAAAAATGAAATATACAAAAAATGTTGTGGAAATATAATAGTGAAAAACAACAACTCTCTGAATCATAATAATAATAATGACTGTCTACACAGTGCAGGAGCATAATAATATGAGTTGTCCTCGTAAAAAAAGTATACACGAATGTGATGTCCAGAAGACCCGGGACGTAATACGTATATTTTAATCAGGGGTTTTTAAACAACTAATAATTAGGTAAATAAATTGTTGAATGTAAAATACATTATGATGTAACAAAAAATTAACGTTGAATCTAATCAAAATCAGTATGGTCAATAATATAATATAGTCATATGGGTAGGTTATGAATAAATAAATAACATAAACGTATGTCAAACAAAAAATCTTAATATACGTTGAGTCACTTGAATCTAATCGAAATTCAATAAATTCAGTAATATAATAAAATCTATAAATTCAAATATAATCATAATTCTTAAGTCAATCAAACACGCGTCAGTCAAATTAATTTCATATGATTACAGGGGCGGTTCCAGGGGGGCCTGAGGACCGCCCCCCCCCCAAGGCCCAAAACCAGTATTTCTAAAAAGTTGTATATTGCTAACAAAAAATTACATATTTTAGTATCGATTACTATAGACACGTAATTACGTAAAAGTATGTAATTATTGGAGGTACTCGGTGTATGACTTGTAGCATGTAACTGTTATCTGTGTAGACTACAAATGGAAACATCAACTGATTAACAAACGTCCATGTACAGCTTTGGAATCATGTATGCAATGTGATAGAGATATATTTCCAACCATAATAATGTTAATACAAGTATTATTAACTATACCAGTAAGCGTTGCCTCTGTCGAAAGAAGTTTCTAAACACTTAAGAGAGTCAAAACCTGGCTTCGGTCAAGGATGACCGAAGATAAAATATCGGCATTATGTCTCATTAATGTGCATAATAAAGTGAATGTTTTACATAGATTAGATCATATTGTAGATGTTTTTGAAATAAGTTTTGTGAAAATTATAACTATTATCCCCCCCCCAACCAAGTCTCTGGAACCGCCACTGTATGACTATTATACCTGCGTAATTTACCAGACTATCTGAAATGTGTAGATGATATTTATTGGTTTTGATAAAAGTCATAATTATAATATCATATCAGCATTTTGGTATTACCTTGATCTTAAAGCAGTGTATAGTTGCTGTGTGGATCATTCGATCACATTCTATTCTAAAGGTTTTTATTTTACATTCCTCTACGTAATGGATGAATTCAACGAAAAAACTGAGTTTTACCAAAAAATGGAAAAATATTATTTTGATAACCCTGGTAAAAAAACCATAACACTATACAGCTGAACAATTGAGTCGATAAATATTTATATGTATATAAATTACATTCACGTTACCCGACATTATTTTTATCATTTTACTTCACTTTTTTATTCAAAAAGTTAAGAGTTACAAGCAACGTAACTTTTTTTTAAAAATAATTACAAAATCAGTTCATAACGACTTATAAGTATTAGGTATAATAGGTACATTGTTAATGCCTTAATGTTATACATGGACAAAAGGTATAAGTATTAATTCCTGGGATCTTAAATAATATTGTTGATTATTATTTATCATCTAAAACTTTCGGAATCGTAAATAAATTTGATTGCTTTTGTAAATTTCCTAGCCCCTTGTTTTTGTCATATATTGTACATTCATAAATCATAGGTAACTTATTTTAAGAACGTGGAAAATCATACTTATAATAACTAATAGGTTCGTTCTGTTTCATTACAATTGCGTTAATTTATTAAAGCCCTTGTTCTAATAACTAGTGTTTAATGTACCTATCATAATATTAATATGTTAATCCTTATACAAGAACTATAATTATTTAATTTGTGTTCTAATAAATAAAAAATGATTATAATATGATATAAATAGTTATAAAATATATACTATGTATAGGTAATAATATTAATTTTATTATATAATTTATACCTATGGTATTATAAAAGTCATAAATAAGTATATTTAATAAATACATTAAATAAATGATAATGAATATAGGTAATCCAACTTGACGTGTGCAATGAATTTTGTATTCCAGTACACTAAGTGAAAAGCCAGATTGTGAAATAAATTACACGATGTTGAATTGCAGTGACCATTTCATGAAAAAGAGTCCATTTTGTGAAATATTTTCGAATTTCACGAAGTGTAAAATATCCGTTTTTCCATTTCATGAAATGCTCATATTTTTATGAAGAGATCGATTTCACGAAGTGGCTACGACACATACATATTGTATTGTGTACAAAATTTGGTCTTCCGTGGGAAGTGAATATAATATTATTTATTAATAATAAATTGGCCAGTGTTTATGGTAAGTGGTAACAATATACAAAAATAATAATAATAGTATTGTAGTTCATAGCAACACGGAAATATATAACAAGTAATTGACTAACGTTTTAAACAAGTGCCAGTGGAGCGCAGCCGGCCTCTCTGGTCCCTATATCCTAATAATTGCACACCGAAATCTTACACAGAAGATAATATAAAAATAACAGCGATATGAGCCTACAAAAATTGTATAAAAAAGCGGCGATTTTCGTACACAATAACAATACGACAGGGACGATTTGCACCCACAATACTTCAAAAAATGTACATTATAATAATACAAAAAAAATGACGATTTGCGTCCACGTAATATATTTTATATTATAATTATTTACGCAACTTCGAATTCCGTCGGAGTGTGTATCGCTTAGATAGTTAGATCATAAACTATGGATGAGGCCACAGCGTATTAAATCAATACAAAAAAAAGTTGCAGATATCATCGGCGAGTCGCGAATTAGGTGGTCGATATACGCATGCGCAACGTGACTTCTAGCATATTTATCTACAGATACCTATAATATTGTACCTATGGATAATTATGCGAGGAGTTGCATTGCGTACATCGATCACCCAATTAGGGGACTCGTCTCTATATCGGCAGCAAAATCATAAGCTGTGGCTCCATCCATACAGTATTATAATCTATGGCAGGGGTCTTCAACCCGCGGCCCGCCCTGTCATAATATGCGGCCCGCGATCACATTTTAAATTTAACATGTATACATTTTCTAGTTCAATAAAATTATAACAGTTAAGCTATCGCTATCGGAAATATGCCATAAGATAAATTGAATTACCTACCAAGATATAATTATTCGTAATCGATTGTGGAACGAGCACAATATTCTCGTTTATGTGTAAAAGTTTCATTTTCATACTTTTTCTTCGTAATATTTGTACAATATGTCGGTGAGTGAAAAACGTAAAATCTCGGATGAAAGTAGCGTTTATCTATATATGCTTTAATAATAATAATAATTTGTAAATATGTAGCCCTCTGCATAAAAAGGTTGAAGATAACTAATCTAAGGTGTAACGTTACTGGACATAATAAAATAATATACTGAAAGACAAGATGGCGTGGCGCAGCTGCTATATCGTGATGCAGTATACGAAGTTAACATATTATATAACAGCTTACAATGTCTTAAATATACTTATTATTAACAGATTTGGTGTGTGTGTGTGTGTATCGGTCGGCCGTTGACCGCAATCTGTTTTTATTTTGGTTGGTGATATTATATGACGATGCTGTGGTGACAGTGACGGATTTCTACAGATACCTATATGGCTATATAGCTACTGTAGCTTTACAGGAGTATCAAGAGTTGGGTGTTTTAGATTAGATTTTTTTTGGGGGGGGGGGTATTATAGGTATTATACTATTATTATATTATAGGTATTATAGCTAAATATAACAATATTATTATCATACATAATACCGGTGGACATAATCTCAACTAATGACGAAGTCTCGAGGGTGGTATATACCTATACTGTAGAGTATTTATATAGTATTTAGTACCTATACTATTGTCTATGGTATATATACCAGCGGTTCTTCACCTGTGGTCAGCGGCCACCGGGGGTCCGCCTCAGCCTGAACACATAACATACGTCAATAAGTGATAAGAGTGCATCATTACAATATTTTTGGACTATTATTTTATTTTTTTCGTACCTATATAATATATCTTATTACATAAATAGCCCTATTTTATCTTTACCACATCGCTGACGAGATAATATAATGAAATTCTATACAATTAAGTTTTTACAGTGTTAGAGAGTAGGTAAAGATTCTACACCACATAATTTTATTATTAATATTTATTTATCAGTTTTTCTAGTTCATACAAAATATACATGCGTACAGCACTGAAGTTGGTATTCGTATATTTCCTGTCAATAAGTGCAGTTGAACGATCATACTCAATTATACTTTTATGTTAAATTTTATAAAAATTATGTGTAATAAAAATAATAATAAATGTGTATGTTTTGTTGCGTCTACTTATGTAATTGTAATATAAAATAATAATTATAATAATTTTGGTTATAATAGCATGAGATGTTTTGTGAAAAAAAGGTAGGTATTAGAAAAGAAATTGGTAAATGAGTCCTCGATTTCTAAAAATCTTTCATCGAGGGTCCGTGATTTACAAAAGTTTAAGAACTGCTGGTTTAGACCATCTTAATTCTTAGCCTTATGTTTAAGCCACTGACATAACGCGTTTACCCTGCAGTTTGCCAGTGGCTGGACCATATAAGGCGTAATTTGGAAAACTGTTTTGGGGGGCTAAATGTATAAAATCAACACAGACCCGCAGGGGCTCCACCCTAGCACCCCTTCTCCCCTTGTAATAATTTTTACATTAATAATACAATACACAAACATTTAGTTATTGGTACTCAACAGTAAAAACAAAATACTTGATAAATAAAATACAATATAGGTACAACTCAACATTTATCAATGCAATGTACAGTTGCACAGCCAGGGGAGGGGGGCTTTAATGAGTGGATACTGCTTATACCACACTCAAATAGTATGAAAAACAACACTGATTCGACAACACTTAATTAATTATATATTCTGTAAATTTATATTAACTATTACTTATTACTAGGGCTCGGATGTTGTTGCACTAAAAATGTTATAAAATTGATTGCATTTGCTGTGAAAAAAACCCAAAATTGCACTTAAAAATTGCAATAAAAAAATATTTTGTACCAAAAAAATTAAAAAAATATATTAAAAAATTATTTTATGAAATGGATTAAGTCATTTTATTAAGTAATATTCAAAAGTTGTATTAGGTAGGTTTTAAACGAGTAGATAATAAAAAAGATTCAAATTCAAATTCTCGTCAGTTGTCATTAAAAATCTGGTAAATTGTCCGGTCTTCTTATTTTTTCAGAAACCTATAAATAATTTTATCAAAATTTAAAACTTTTTATTTAAACTATTTTTATTTTTTTTTTAAGTTACCGCCGACGACGACAGTCAAATAAGCCCGACATAACCATAGATTAAACCTGTATAATCTAACAAAATAAGTGAAAACACAAAAAAATACATAAAATTGTATTGAAAATGACGACAATCAACAAAATTGCAATAAAATTGAAAAAAGATCAAAAATTGCAAAAAGTTGCACTTAAATTTTTTATATATTAATTGGTACTCGTTTGAAACAAATTTATAACCTACTTAGCAACGAATCCGAACAATAGAAAAAAAGTTGCAAATGCAACAACATCCGAGCCCTACTTATTACTTATTAGACAACATTCAGCTTGTTCACTGACTATAGAGTTGGCTAAAAATCCTATTATTAAATATATTTTTTTAAATTAACTATCTTTTTATTATTGGGTACTTAGGTACTGGTTATGGATTTAAAAATGAATATATTTAAAAAATGAGGGGGCTTGAATAAATCTTGTGCCTATATGGTTTGGACGCGTCGATTAGCGTCTACTGGGTACCTACCGAGTACCGGTCCGGACAATATAATCAGCGTCTATAGAGTCTAGACGCCATGACGCCATGCCGCTCTATGGTTTG
Source organism: Macrosiphum euphorbiae (assembly GCA_949089665.1). Classification (NCBI taxonomy): domain Eukaryota; kingdom Metazoa; phylum Arthropoda; class Insecta; order Hemiptera; family Aphididae; genus Macrosiphum; species Macrosiphum euphorbiae. The sequence goes on from CARXXK010000001.1 coordinate 29,788,309, forward strand.
ATGCTGCAGCGAAAACGAAACCAGGTATTGGTTAAGGTACTGCTTCACAGTGCCCACGTGTTAGCGTCTTAAGCGTACTGTTTGACATATCAGTTAATTTAATATTTTTAAACAAAACTGAACACTTGTACCTACCTATAGATTCAATAATATAATTATTATGACAACGAGATTCAAAAGCCTATGATTAATATAGGTACTTTAGCGTAAAGCCGGGTTCACACTATACCATGTCGTGTAAAATAATCAAAGTTACCACAGTTACCAAACCACGATACCGTTCAACTTACTTAATAACCACGTTATTTACGTTCAACTTTTGACCGTGTGGTTACATTTATGTATTATGTGCGAAAAAGTGTTAACTAAAAATAAATTATATTATGTTGTCATCAGGTACAATATTCATATTATTGGTATTGTATTTTGGTATAAACATAAAAACACAAAACGACACGTCACTGTGCATTTTTTGTATGTCCTTTTTTTATTTAAATTACACTAAATGCTTGAATTGCTTTAATTATGGTGAAGCTCCAGGCCCAACAATTGAAAATAGCCCCCCCCCGCCTTGATGTTTTATCAAAACCGATACTGCACGGTGTACCTATCGGCTATCACGAAGGAGTTGTAAGTTGATTATAGATAAGTTATAAGTATAACTAAAAAATAAAACTGATACTACCCCACCTGATAAAATTAATAGACTTACCTATATCACAAAAATTTGTTTTGTATTATTTGAGAGGGTGCCTACTCATGGGCGTCATTTGGGGGTGGCACCACTAACATAATAGAACAAATAATTGGCTCTAATGCGCCGATATGATTACTATTAAAAATTAATAAAATATTTATTACCCAGTTGCGCTGAAGTCCAAAATTTTAACTATGACATTAGACACCTCCAAATAAAATTTTGACACCCACCTATTTATTATGATTATCTTACCATACACCAAGTAAATATATATTTTGGCGCCACTGATTCATGCAAATAATTGAAATTTATTTTTTTTATCAGCTTTATCAGCATTATTATCAAATGTATCCCTATTTGATAACCGTATGAAGTGAGTCTAATATTGTGGCTTCGGTAATGCAACGCCGTGGATTCGTATCGCTATCGAAATGATAAAACATGTTCTAAAATGCATCGTATTTTCAATCTATAGCTTTCTGAAATTCAGGGCATCGAATGCTCTGATGCATCGGCACATCCCTAGGGCAACAATATTTGACGCCCCTCTCCCTCCCACCAAAAAATCTCGACTTCACATTTTTAGCTTATAATTAACCACATACCTTAAATATGTTTAATACTTATTAATTAACGGTTCCTACTTACTTTTTTTTAATATTATTATTGGAATCATATTTATTTTGTTTCTATAATGTTTTCGAAGTTGACACTGATTTCATTATTCTGGGTACACTCGTACATTACAGAAAGAAAATATATATAACTATTTTCACAAATTAGTACCAAGATTTTCTTATAAACCATACGTTCTGCGTTTCTGCGTGTGTAATAACAGTATGGTAAACAGTGTGGTATAACAGTCAACATTGTAAATTGTACCTACAAGTTAATATAAGTGAATATAATATACAGAATTCAGTCAAAATACACTAACTCGATTTATTTTAAGAAGTGGGTAAAATTGATAATGAGTTGGTTATAACTTATAAGTTATAACATAGTATAGGGGAGAGTGGGGCAGATTTGAATGAAATTTACATTTAATTTTTTTAATTTTTAATTTTTTGACAAATTTTATATTTGATAATTACAATCTGTAGTCTAGATAGTTGTGAATACTATTTGACTTATAACAACCTTCAAAATACACTAACTCGATTTATTTTAAGAAGTGGGTAAAATTGATAATGAGTTGGTTATAACTTATAAGTTATAACATAGTATACATAATATATCTTTGTGTATAATAATTACAGTAGCTACCCGAGGGTGGGGGTTGTTGATCACTGAAGCCCATAGACTGCAAGGGCCCCAGGCCCCAGCCCAACTAATAATTTACTATTTTTGTATTTGATAACAAATATCAAATTCGCATTATTTTAATGTATTTATGCATGAATCAAATTTCACTGTCAGTATAGATATTTGATGTATTATTGAAATATTATTCTATAAATATGGGGTGTTGCACGATAAATGTGTCAAACTTATAGAGGTATTTCTACACCTCAAATAGAACTATAAAAGTCCTTATGACCATAATCGAATTATCAATAATAAGGGTGATAATCTCTATGTTTGAGTTTTTTTGGTTAAACGCAAGTTTGATTCATAATAATGTTCATATCTGCTAAACCGTAATTACTACAATTAATTTAAATACATTGATGAAAAGCTCATACAATTTGGATTAGGAAAACATATACAAGGTATTACAAGGTTCCCACCTGATTTTTTTGGTAAAAACAATAACACAAATGTTTTAAAACTTTAAAATGTCGAAATTTTAAAAAATTCAGTTTTGTCTAACAATTATTTTTTAAGGCAGGGGACATAAGGACTTTGTTTGTTCCATTTGAGGTGTAGAAACACCTCTAGAAGTTTGACACATTTATCGTGCAACACCCTGTATAAAATAATGATGACATTTCTCCATATTTTAATAGGAAAATTAAAGGAGGATTATTAAACACAACAATTAAGGACCTCGCTTTGTTTATAATTTAAAATGGTTTCTGTAATCCATACTGCGATTTTCATAAATTTGAAAACCAGAAAAAAAAATCTTTGTCAAGTGAAAATATTATTTAATACTACCAAAGATATGAATTAGTTTAGTTTATAAGTATATTACTTAATTATTTTAATGATGTGTATTCATATATAAAATATATTTCATGTAAATAAATTACTATTGTAATCTTATAACTTATAACTTATAAGTATTAATATTTGTATTTGTTTTTATGAATATTGAATATATTATTGAAGTTATGTCTCATTAAGATTATCAACACATTATTTACATAATTTTATATTTAATAGTATACAATTTGATAGGTACTCATCTTTGATATTACAGTATAAACAGAAAAATAATACCTAAAATAAAAACACAACATTTTTCTTTTTATCGTTCATTTTTAGTACGCCCCCTAAATTCATAATACTTTAGACGCCATATAAATTATGTAAAAATCGATTTTTAAATGCTTATAAAAAAAAATTGTAGCTATAAATGTTTAATATTTTTCAACTGATATTGTCACAATATATCAGGTGCCTTGTATTAAATTTGTACACTTTTTAGTACAACAGATAAAACTTTATTGATATTAATTATAGAATAAAAAACTAAAACAATTGAAAACTGTATATGTCCGTAAACAGCTCAAAAAGAGTCAAATTATTTTCAATATTGTGTATAGGAAATGCTAATATAAACATTCAGTGAAATGATCATGTACCTATCTACAGTTATTCGTTTTTGAATCACAACAAAATAAGGAAATCGTTACATGAGAAATCGAGTAAAAATTTGAATTTCAAAAGCTTATTAAAATATAATTTGGCTTTCTTATAGACATTTTAGATTCTGAGTGGAAGGATGAATGTATTGATTTTACAATGATGTGGGTTTTTATTATTATTATTTTTTTTTTTTTTTGTGTCAGTGTACACGATAAGTAGTCGAAATAATGCTTCGATTTTCAACTTCAATATCTTGTTCTAAGATAACTGTAAATACATGAAAATTTCACTGAATATTTATATTAGCATTTCCTATACACCCTACAATTTTTAAAAATATTTTGACTCTTTTTGAGCTGTTTACGGACAATTACAGTTTTCAATATTTTTAGTTTTTTTGTCTATAAATATCAATAAAGTTTTATCTGTTTTGCCAAAAAATGTAAAAATTTAATACAAGGCTCCTGATATGTTGTTACAATATCAGTTGAAAAATATTAAAAATACATAGGCACAATTTTTTTTTATAAGCATTTAAAGATCAAATTTTGACAAAATTTATCAAATTTAAAATTGAATAATTATTTTTTAGTTAAAAATTTATAAAATGTTCAACTTTTATATCTAAGGATTGAAAATTTAAAATAAGATTCCACGTAAGTAGTTAATTCTGTTACCAAAAAATCTAAAAAATACATTTGCAAATTTTATTTTTATAGTAATTTTAAGTTCAAATTTGGACGAAATTACATAATAAAAAACCTAGAATAACTATTTTAGTTATTTTGTTGTGATTGTATAATATTATTCGTGGGTACTTGAAACTTCTAAAGTATAATACTATATATCTATGATAGTATCAGGGTTTGTTGTTGGTGTATAACGCTTTATAAGTACCTAATGGATATTGTGATATGATATAATATCACTGAATTCAAATGTAATACCATCCACAGACCACAGTGACCCACTTGTAACCTACTGTACAGCAGAGCACTTTTTTTTTGATAAATGTAGATAATCTTATAAGGATCTTGTATTTCATTTTAAAATCTTAGATTTCATGTATCTGCAGTTATTCGTTTATGAAAAACAGCAAAATAACAATACCGCTACATGAGAAAAAAAGCGAATATCCAATATTGTAAAAATATGAACTTCAAACGCTCATAAAAATTTAATTTGATGTGCTTGTAGACATTTTTTTTCTTGATAAAGGTAGACAATCTTATGAGAAATCTTGTATTACACTTTCAAATCTTAGATTTAAAAATTAATATTTTTATGAATTTTAACTCAAAATAATTTGCTGATTTTCATGATTATTCAATATTTTGTCAATTTTTGAACTTTAAATGATTATAAAAAAAAAACTGTGACTAATGATTTTTAATATTTTTCATCTACCTTTTAAACAACATGCTATGAACCTTGTATTAGATTTATATTATTTCAAGATTTTGGCACATTTAGAGTCAATAAAAAATTTTACCCTAAACATTTAATGAAAAATGATAAAAAATATATGCCTGGTGATATAGAGTATGCACAATCAAAAGACATTAGTGTGATGAGATGGAAAGACAAAGGAGCAAAACCAGTTACATTAATTAGTAATATGCATAATGCATCAGAGTCTACTATAGTCAACAGAAAAAATAAAAAAGGAGAGAAAATTGCAGTGATTTGTCCTGTAGGTATATCTGATTACAACGAGTATATTAGGGTGTTCCTTAGCTATAGATGATGAAAAAAAAATATCAATATGTTTTTGGGCTCGCCCCCTAAAAACGTGTGTATGCATATAAAAATGAATTACAAAAAATTTTGAGGCAATCAAATAAGGTTAACCCGTGCCGAATTGTACCTAAAGTTTAAATTAATTCAGTTTTTGAATATTTATGAGAATTTTTTATATTTTTTTAAATATTTCACAAACCGTTGAGTAAATCGAAATCATTTATATAATATGTTTTAAAGAGAACAAAATTGTCTATAAATTATGTTCTAACAAGTTTTTGATACAGTCTACTGTTCATGAGATATATTGACTCAAATGTATAAAAATACCGTATTCTCAAAATATTTACTAGGTATTAAAACTTAAAACTATATAAACATTAAATATATTATTATTAATTGTAAATATTTATTAGAGTTAATGTATTATGAAATATTTTTATTTATTGAAGTATATATTTAATGATTTAAATTAATATAATTTTTTTAATGTTTCCTTTTTACAATTTGGATACATTTTTTTGTGTTCTTGAACACATTGTAGTACATATTGTTTTTGCTCTTCGTTGACTGTTAACGCTTCATTAAAGTCTGCCATTAATTTAACGCCCCTCTCAGCTGTATCATTGACTACTTTTAGAGATTTTATTAATTCTTTGCCATTAACAAAACTGATATGGTTATCCCACGATTTAGGATCGTATTGTAAAAAACTTGTATCGATACCAAATCTGGTGAATAGTTTTAAGCTATTTTCTGAAATAAATTTATCAATATTCATTTCTGTAAAATATAAAAATAATTTCAAAAATAAATTGTATTAGTTTGTATTATTATTTACTTTCCATTAATGTCATTATTTTAAATAATGTACTCACCATTAAATTTTTCATCTATCTGATATGGTTGAAGTGTAAGTCGTTTAGTCGAATTAATGGATGATTTTTTCTTAAGAGCTTGTACCATTAAATGTTTTGTTTCAAAAGGTATCGATTCGTCGAAAAACGATAGGGCAGCAGCTTCATCAGTTAAATACCACAAGTGATTACATAATTTTTTGATAGCGGCTGTAGAGATTTGACTATCAACTATTTCGTAGGATTTTAAAGATTTAATAAATTGTAAATTTAGGTTTGGAGCTTTTATTGGCAATGTACATGTAAACCACGTTTTGACATAAAATGTAACGATGAAAATACAAACTTCCCCAATTGCTTTTTTCTCAGTGGCAGAAATATGATACTGATGTCTAAATATAAATATTTTCAAGCAATAGATTGCTCGAGCCATCTATCGAGCTTGATGCATTGCACCCGGTGGATGAATTTTAATTTTTTTTTCAAAATTTCCACCAATGAATATTAATACCAATTCTAAAAACTCATTGTAATCATCACGAGAATTTTTTATTTCTAATTGACTTCGTACAAAATTAAGAATATCTTCCCTGATATTTTCTATGGCACTACTACAATATTGATCTTCTAATCCACTTATAAAATTACTAGAATCAATATCAATCCATTTTTTTTGAAAATTTTTGAATAATGGAATAGATGGGCTAGTAGTTACTTGTGGTATTTTAGTTTCAAAAACACTTCTTAACACCAACTCGTATATGTGGTGTCTGCATGGGAGGTAGAGTAAATCTTTGTCTAATTTTTGTTCAATACGAATACATGCTCCATTCAAACGGCCTGTATTCGATGAAGTAGTATCACAACATAAACCTTGCACAACATCTAATAAAGTATAAACCCCATTCATCTAAAGCATTATATACAGCGGTCGCTTGTTCTTCACCGGTTGACCTCTGAAGTATTGGAACTCCGATGATTACGATACGATAAAGTTATCTATAAAATTATTGTCAGCCACTATAATATATAAACTCTTACATTAGAATAATATATAACATATCTAATGAATAATTATCATTATTTATAAAAATTTTAGTTTTAACAGTAAATATTTTGAGAATACGGTATTTTTATACATTTGAGTCAATATATCTCATGAACAGTAGACTGTATCAAAAACTTGTTAGAACATAATTTATAGACAATTTTGTTCTCTTTAAAACATATTATATAAATGATTTCGATTTACTCAACGGTTTGCGAAATATTTAAAAAAATATAAAAAATTCTCATAAATATTCAAAAACTGAATTAATTCAAACTTTAGGTACAATTTGGCACGGGTTAACCTTGCTTGATTGCCTCAAAATTTTTCGTACTTCATTTTTATATGCATACACAAGTTTTTAGGGGGTGAGCCAAAAAAATATTTAAATTTGAAAATTAAGGAACACCCTAGAGTATATGGGTGGTGTGGACAAATTCGACCAATATATGGCTAATTATTCAATATCCCAAAAGTCTCGTCGTTGGTGGTTGAAGTTATTTTATTACATGATTGATACTGCTGTTGTAAATTCATTTATTTTATACAAAGATAGTTGCAATACAATGAAAAAAAAAATATTAATCAATTGGAATTCAGATCAAGACTTACTGATGAGCTTATAAGTGATTTTAGTTCTAGAAAAAAACAGACTTCATCACCTCAAGATAGAATTATAAAAAAAAAAAATGAAATTGTCCAACATAAGTCCATCATTTAAAAATGTTGAACATTTACCAAAATGTATAAAAAAAATATAGGCGTTGTAAAATGTGTAGTACTAAAAAAAATGAAAAAAGGTCTAATATAGTATGTATAACTTGTGAGGTGACTCTATGTAAAAATTGTTTTGAACTATATCACAAACAATAACTTATCAAAACACATAACATATGTTTATTAATTTTTTAACTATTATGTTTTTATTTCTTATAAATTCTTATATCTTAATATATATAAATCTCGTGTCACAATGTTTGTCCTCTATGGACTCCTAAACCACTTAACCGATTTTGATGAAATTTTTTACACTATGTGTAATTTGGTCAAACTTAAAAGATAGGCTAATTTAAAAAGGGAGAGGACCAACCCCAGGAGGTGCTCAAAAGGGAATTTTGAGATTTCCGATGGACATTTTTGTTTATAAATGGTTGCCATGGGTTTTTAAGCTATTACAATAATAAAAAAAAAAAAAAAAAAACTATTTGCTTTACTTTTTAAATATAAATTGTAATCTAATATCTAACTATAAAATTGTGAAATGAAAATCTCTGTACTACTTATCTCTGGAGCTACTTATCAGATCTTCTTGATTTTTTTTTAAGCGAAAGAGTATTTCATGGATAAGGTTTGTATGAAAAAAAAAATGTTAGGAAAATCCACCGGTGTATAATATATTGGTTGCTATTGGTTAATCGGGCATGTTCTTGATTTGTATCATTATTTTTAGTCAATATACATATAATATATATAATAAATACAAAAAGATCTGATAAGTAGTTCCAGAGTCTGTATAGTTATAGTCCGTGTATTTTTATAGTTATATATATATATATATATATATATAAATTAATGTTTGTGGGTAGATTAGACGTCTGGGAAGAAGATAGGTTAATTTACTAAGGGTTAAATTTGTTTTTTTTTTCATCTGATTTTAGTACGGTTAGGTTAGGATAGGATTTTGTATAAAATGATTATAATAATCCACCTTAGGCGAAATGAAGTAAAAACGATAAACTTGGTATAACTTTGATACTTTAGAGTTAAATCATACACTTACGTTCAAACAGCACAGGGTACGCGATCTATCGCAGGTAGATTACTGTTGCGAATCAGAATTTTTATTCGGGGCAACGGAAAAGTTAAGATTAATTTTGAACACCGCATACACCGAATATTAAATAACGAATTGAACAAACTTTGAGACATATAGAATTGATACATTTAACGGGGCAACGAAGTGCACGGGATCAGCTAGTTATTATATATAATTTTCATAAAGTTGAGTTTGTTTTTATTTCTTATATACATAATACATATATTTATATTATATTATTATATATAATTTTAATAAAGTTGAGTTTGTTTTTTTAATATTTTTGTATTATTTTTAAAGAGTTATATTTATTAATATTCAAAATTCTTCAATTTTTTAAAAGACAGTTGTTTTTTTTATTTTTATAAAATAAAAACTGGGTATATTTTCTTAGGTGGGAAATATATAGCCATTGCCCATTGCAGTTTTTATATACCGTAGAAGGGCATTGGAATACTATTTTCCCACCACTTTTCCAACTATGCAAAGCATATTAACATTTTTCCAATATTTTTCCCAAAATCCAAGAACTCTAAACTATATGTGTACCAATTTTCAGAATCATTGAATGTTTTATTAGGTTCTGCCCTATAAAGGGTTTTAATAACAATTTGTTGCATTCTAAGTTATATTAGTATAATGGTATAATATGTAATATGTTTTCCGTTAAATAAGCCGAATCGACATCAAAGACACTTGTAATATTAGCTTATATCCAGTGCCCCAACTTGGTATATTATAACGATGAGTGTTCAAGCAAATATCATGGGACCCATGTACCACCAAGTCCTTGGAAAATAACACCGTATACTGTATAGTATTATTACATAATATGTGACCGCCGAGCCGGTAAAGTGGGCTGATTATTTTATTTGTTATCCCTTTTAAAATTCATAAAAAATAAAAACTAATTTTTCTTTTGTTTTTCTTGGCGCTTTTGAAAAGTACTGGGAATTTTAAATGTTTCCCTCCTCAATGCACCAACGATATTCACTTTCCAATCGAACAAGATACTGAAGTCGAAAATCGAAGCATTATTTCGACTACTTATTGTGTACACAGACACAAAAAAAAATAAAAACAATTAAAAAAAAGGTGGGTAAGTGGATGTCGCTCTGCTGTACAGTAGGTTACAAGTGGGTCACTGTATAATGGATGGTATTAAATTTTAATTCAATGATACAATATCATTGTATAAGAAAAACGATTCTGAGCGAAGACGGTATGTCAGTCTAGGTTTAAGACAAATTATATACAAATCTATGGTATTAAAAAAAAATTGACCTATAATAAATTCCAAATTAATCATATCACATTATCACAATATCCATTAGGTACTTATAACACGTTATACATCAACATCAATAACAAACCCTGATACTATCATACATATATAATAGTACACTTTAGAAGTTTCAAGTAGGTAATAATATTATATAATCACAACAAAATAACTAGGTTTTTTAATATGTAATTTCGTCCAATTTGAACATAAAATGACTATAAAAATAAACTGTGATTGTATATTTTCTAGATTTTTCGGTAAGAGAATTAACTACTTACGTGGAATCTTGTTTTAAATTTTCAATCCTTAGCTATAAAAACTGAACATTTTATAGTTTATTAATTACAATGATTAATAATTTTCGAGATTTTTAAAAATTCTGTCAAAATTCGATGTTTAAATGCTTATAAAAAAAATTGTGCCTATGTATTTTTAATATTTTTCAACTGATATTGTAACAATATATCAGGAGCCTTGTATTAAATTTTTACACTTTTTGGCCCAACAGATAAAACTTTATTGATATTCATAGAAAAAAAAACTAAAAAAATTTAAAAATGAAAATGTCCGTAAACAGCTCAAAAAGAGTCATAATATTTTCAAAATTGTATGGTGTATAGGAAATGCTAATATAAACATTCAGTGAAATTTTCATGTATCTATAGTTATTCGTTTATGAATAACAACAAAATAAGGAAATCGCTACATGAGAAATTGAGTGAACATCCAATGTTGTAAAAATTTGAATTTCAAACGCTCATAAAAATTTAATTTGACTGTCCGGTAGAGATTTTTTTATTGATAAAGGTAGACAAACTTATGAGTAATTTTGTATTACATTTTCAAATCTTAGATTTAAAAAGAAAAATTTTTACGAATTCTTAACTCAAAATAATTTGCTAATGTTCGTGATTTTTCCATATTCTGTCAATTTTTGAACTTTACATGCTTAAAATAAAAACTGTGACTAACGATTTTTAATATTTTTCATGTGCCTTTGAAACAATTAACTTGGAGCCTTGTATTAAATTTTCAAGTATTTCTATTAAGCAAACAAAGTTTTATTGATATTTTTAGAAAAAAAACTAAAAAAAAATGGAAAATTAAAATGTCCCTAAACAGTTCAAAATAAATCAAAATATTTTGAAAATGTTATCATGTATAGAAAAGGCAAATATAAACAAGCAGTCAAAATTTCATGTTCCTACAGTTATTTGTTTTAAAGTTACACCAAAAACCAAATTCGATTTTGTCAAAAACCGATTTTGCGTGAAAATTCCCGTTTTTCCTTGATTTTTATGTTGTTTTTCCCGACGCTTGTGAAAACTATTGGGAGTTTTAAATTTTGACCTCCCCAATGCACCAACGATATTCACTTTCCAATCGAACAAGATACTGAAGTCGAAAATCGAAGCATTATTTCGACTACTTATCGTGTACACAGACACAAAAAAAACACACATCATTGTAAAATCAATACATTCATCGTTTCACTCAGAATCTAAAAAATATAAAAACACACATCATTGTAAAATCAATACATTCATCGTTCCACTCAGAATCTAAAACGGTTCAAACCTATAATCGTATTCTATATTAATTCATATTATTCCAATTCTTTATTACAATGCGTATGCATTTTATTGTAAGACGTTCAAACTACAATGAAACTACAACAAAAAAAAGGAAAAAACCAATTGTAGTAGAAAGTTGTCAAAACTTTAATTAATGTATTATTTTTTTATTTACCATATCTGTATTTTATGTTTCATTTATCATTATTAATTAGACTCATAGACCGTAGTCATTATATAATGATGTGAATTTTAAACTTTTTTTTATAGCAAACCCCTTTTGAATTTTGATTATATATTTAGGTATACTTTAACCTGATCACGTAATAAATAATAAATCATAATTTATATTTCATTCGAATTCAAAAAAATGAAAAAGATCGTACATTTATAGAAAAGTACGTATAATAAGTGGTAAAACGTAGCACTGCTATCGAACGACGCGATTCTGGTGGCAGAATAACTGTGCGACTTTTGTCGGGCCATATTTTGTATACGGAGTTTGGTCTCCTTATCTCTAATCTTCATGGCTACGACCATAGATTTATACAACAACTAGATAGCCATCTCTTTCTTGTCATCGAAGTCGGACGCCATTTACAAAGCAGGCAATGCTTACAAAATAATATTATCATAGTATATATGTATAGAAAAATATATATGGATATAAATAAATGTAAACATTGACTGCTTTGTAAATGGCGGCCGATTTCAATATTTGTCACAACTGTAGTATAATGACGGCTATCTAGTTGTTGTATATATCTATGGCTACGACTTTATACTACTACCTACGACATTGAATTACTCCAAAAAAAAATTTTTATTGTCGAATTTATAAACGAATTTTTTCGTTTTCTCCGACAGTTTCGTCTTTTCGCACGCCGTTTGTTCCCGAATCGTGTAGTTGACGTCTTTCTAAAGCCGTATATATACGCTTTTCTTACGAAATCGGTAGATTCGCTTCGCAATCGCTTTTAGAAATGAAGCCGGCAACCCACCGACCGTACGCGTATATATACATATATATAGTATATACGTGTACAAGAGTACGATTTTTGATTATGGACTTATGGTTTAATAATTATTTACAGACAACACTTTTCACACGACCCGTTAAATATATACATGGGCGATGTGAGTATGATGTATGTAGGGGAGAGTGTTGTACCTTGGCACCATTTTTATAAAAAAAATTCTAGAACCTTTAATTTTGAATATTAAATGTTCATTTGTATTACTCATATAGACGATACACATAAGTATATGGTAATTTTTTTTAAAGGCCTTGTATCAATTATTTTTTAAATTAAAATTTATTTTTTAAAAACACAAAAAATGGTCCAAGGTACAATATATATTGTACCTTGGTATTTGGGGTATTGTACCTTGGTTTGCATTGAAATATGCATACTTAATTTCAAAAATAATTTTATACTATGTATTTGATTAGTTATGAATGCCTAGTTATTATTTATTTCAATTATTATAGTTACAAAATATATTTATTATTATTTATATATACCTACCTATAATATTACACAATAATAAGAAAGGTAAATAAAATAAATAAACTTCAGTCTCATGTTGTCTTTACCCTTTTAATACCTCGTTTGCTTCTAGGCATAATAACTGTAGGTACTAATCTACAAGCAATTAAATAAAAATTTTTAATGAAATACCAATTTATGAACAATTAATGGATGGTCCAAGGTACAATTTTTTTTTTGGTCCAAGGTACATTCGAGTTATATTTTTATTAATTGTTCTTTTTGCCATTTTGTACATTTATATTGTAACAAAGGACCACACCATTCGATTAAATACAATATTTAACATAGATGAACACTTACCTTATTAATTTAAATGAACAAATTAAAACACAAAAAGTTGTGTTTTAAAATTCAAATATTATTTTTTTTGTGATAAGAAAATGATTTGCTATTTATCAAAAAAATACGCGCATTTTTGCTATCAATTTCTAAATTATTTATTGTAGTAGGACTAATGACGTAAATTTCTTCCATGAGATTTTGTTTTCCCCCAATATTTTATAAAATATTTACATTAGTCCAAGGTACAAGCGGTCCAAGGTACAACACTCTCCCCTACCATATTCAAATGGATTTTGATATTGACATCCCTATGATTAATTTTGTTAATTACATGCACTAAATAGCCTTGATCTAATCATAACAACGATCGTATATTTATTTTCTTGGAAATAATTAGGTACATTAAGACAGTGTAATTTATTATTACTCCTAATTGTGTTTATAATATGTTGTTATCATTTATCATACAATAAACACACATTTATATATATTATACTTTTTGTAAATTAATGAACTTCATAAATATCGACTTAATAATCGAATTATCGACGTACACTTTTTAACTTTCAAAAAGGGCTGGTGCCCTATGGATCATAATTACACGTTGAACAAAGTGCGCTGGTAGTATAGAAAATCGATTAGGTATATGGTTTTTTTTTTACTTCAAACTTTTGGACTCTACACTTTTTAACAATTTCAACAACCAAAAGCAGCTGACAAACGCCTAGAGATCCTGGAGATCGTATCTACTTACAATGTTCGTGACGGATTGCTAGACCCTCAAACTTTTTAACATTCCCGCCAAAACGTATAGCCTTATCTCCAATCCATATCACTACTCCTTATCACAAATCCTAAACTTTCGTCTTACAACCTTTGCGAATTTTATAATTCCTACAACATTGTCTCCAAATCGGTACCCACTCTCAGCGAACAGTCACAGAGGGAGGCGTGCGGAACGTTAGTCCAGTCTCAAGAAAATTGCCAGAACAGTAAATTGGAAATTCTATACTTGACGTAAGTACTCATAAGTTATAAAAATATATTATAACTCGTATAAATTGAATGCTCGTAGGAACTTGTACCTAACTCATATGTCATAAGAACAAAAATTATGTTTTTTTCATTTAGTTAAATTACATTTTTTTTTTTTATTATTGAACAAACATTTTTATATTTACAATCTATATTTACATGTTATACAATAGTTAAATTTAATGATATTTGATTTACGTGAGGGGGAAGTCAACCAGTGGCGTCGCCCCGTGGAAAGCGATCAACACACACCTATTATAGTTTTCTATATAGTTATTTCTAATAATTAAGAAATGATAATTAAGTACTATAAAATATGGTGAACAGAAACAAATGCAAATGTAAAAGTTGTTACTTTGATGTCCACCATATGTGTTATCAATATATTTTCATCATATTATGAATTGTCAACATATTGGTTTTCAACAACTGGTTTTCATTAACATTTTTATTCAAATACTATAGAAAAAAATAAAATATGTGGTCTTACAGAATCATAACTATGTGAAATTATGAATTAAGAAAAATTAGATTTCAAAACATTATTCAGGAATATTTATTTTTGGAGACAATCCTGGAATATAAATAGCTAATAGGGCATAGGCGATAGACCTCTTAAACTTATCATTTCTATTATGTTACAAACTATTTAAACACTTTTAATGGTAATCGTATACAGATTAATATAATTTATAGGACTTATAACTTTACCATTATAACGTTAAGTTACGTTGCAGGTAGCAAGACCGTGATGTTTATGTAGATAAAGGTATATGTTGAAATAAGCGTAGACACTAGACAGGTGTAAGTTAATTTCATTAATCAAGATGTTCTTCAGTAATTTGTACTAAGTCCAAATTGACAATATTACTACATAAAGTAACGTAAAGGTGCTTGCAGCTAGGAAGAGCGTACACGTCTGAATACAGGCCGTTTAGGGGTCCCTTTTATAGTCCGGTCCCGTCTCCCCTTGTCTAATTTGATACTGTATCTCGGTTCTCATGGATGTGGCCTATGTGGCCATTAACCTAGCCCACGCACTTGAGAAATTCACAGTCTATTCTGAGTATTACCATAGTGTACTTATACCTAATCTATTAATTGCCAATTTCATTATAATAAATCATTCTACTTTTTTATATTGAATATTCTGTACTAAAATATATAGAAGTGGCACTGCGCCAACAAGCTTATCGCATTAACAATGATAATTATTATTAAATCCAATAGCAACCATTTATAAACAAAAATGTCCATCGTAAATCTCAAAATCCCTGTTTGAGCACCTCCCAGGATTCGACCTCTAATTTACCCTTTTTTAAGTAGCCTACTCAAAGGTCTAATCTATCTCCGTACCAAATTTTATTGCAATCAGATGAACGGTTTAGAAATGCATAAAAGGACACCCACACAGACAGACAGACAAACATAGGCATAGCTCTTGAACAAGCTTTTTAACACATGTCTATGCAATATACACAAATACATTTATAACTGTATATTTTTTAGATAACTACTTACTTATGTTTATTCAATATTCACAAAATAACTACTATTGAAATTATTCAAATCTGGTGTTAAAATATTTATTCTATAAGTACATTAATTGTTATTATTAACAATAGTCCTACTATTATAGTATTTTCGGCAAGTTGATCACTTGCTCCACTCTCCAAAACTGATTGTGAATAAACTATGTCTATTTTAAATTTTTATGCATTTTTTTTTCCCAAATACTAATTAAAATCATTTCAATATTATTTTATAACAATGTAGACAATTATGACCAGGGTTCGAATTTTATAGCTCTAAAAAAATTGAAATATGCGCTATAATATACTCTAAAATCTTGAAAAATAGCAAAAATAAAAATGTATTCTCTTCATAGTTAAAAAAAAAAAAACTTTTATATTTTATTAACTAAATATTAATTATTATTTATAAATTAATAGGTACATTTATAATTTATAAAAAATTGATGTTTGTTTACTTTTTTTAATTTTAAAATTACATGAATTAAGCATGGCGACTATTCAAAATTATCAAATCTGGAAATAAGAATAAATTAAAATTAAATTATATATTAAATGATTTTACCTGAGTTACACTTCTTAATTTATATTCAAAAAAAAAAATAATTAAAATAAATGACAACATTTTTATAATTTTTGTAAACTAGATTTATGATAGCATTATAAAATAGCGTTATAAAATTTCATATTTGGAGTCCCTGGTGCATAAAATAAATTTATAGCTCATTCTGCTATTTTTATCTGTATCCTATAATAATTAGCAAATGCTATCAAAATATTTATATTATATAGATTATAGTTTATAAGTACACTTAAATTTTACACAATATTAACTTTATTAACCTATTAACTTAATATATTTTGACTAATTTAACAAATGTCAACACTTCAAGAACTGCTAGATAGTGTTTAAATGTTTAGATTTATTATTATCTCACTATATGAAGGATAGAAATGTATAACCTCTTCCCCCACTATGTTTAAAAAATAATATTTACTTTTTTGTCCTTACAAAAATTTACTCAAATTCACTTAGTTATGAATTATTTTTTATCTGACAATATTCCCGTGCCCTATAAAAAGTTTATCTTTATTTTGTTATAATATTTACTAGTTATACTTGTGCAAATAGTTATCTAAATTCTAATTTATAGTTAGTGCATCACAATTAATTATTTTCCCACTTTATCACTAATAATCTACAATTTTAGTCCCCCTAATTTTTATTTGCCCAATAAGGGCAGTACCTACTGTATTATATGTATCTTATTATTGATAATTCTAGCTGTCATAATTGATTCCTATACAGCTATATAGATATATATATATATACAATTATATTGGTAACTGGTGGTCACATTTCTCATTTAAATGTTGATAATTAATGTATTTTAATTATCCAGTTCTTGGGCCATATGTACATTTTTAAATCTTGATTTGATACTCTGTTGGAAATTTGTTAGAAGCTTAATTACAATGTCATCTGCCTTAGTGCAGCAGCCAGCAAACGTTATTTTGGATATATCAGGATTTATAACACAAAATGTATGGTATATAATCTAAGGTCCTACAATACTTAGATTAGCAGTTTAAATAGTAAATTAGCTATTTAGATATTAGAAATAAGAAAATGTTAAAATTAGATGTACCGTAAGGTTTCAAATTTATACATTTTAGTTCCACAAGTATTGTGTTCAAATTAGAAAATAACTTTTTTTTATAACAATACTTAATATTTTTTATTTAAAAAATCTAGAATTGTCAATCAACATTTATTTTATATAGCATAGTATGTTTCAGACAATTTTGAAAATGTATTTACTTAACCTTGAATTTTATTTTGTCTTAAACCAAAATATACACATGGCTTAAAATTAAATCATCCAATTGAGTGAGTTGAATTTCTTTAATAGTTTACATAAAATAAACTGTTTCGGAATGTCCACCTAACTTAACTAACCAACTGAACTACCAAAAATTACTGATTATATTATAAGCAATATAATATTTAAAAAAAAATCTAATAATATATTACGAAAAGATAAATCAAATTTACTGTAATTTACTGTATATATTTATATTTTTTTTAGTTTTCGGGATTCAGTAAGCTTTTTAACGCTTCATTAGTACAAATATGCTAACATGTAAACATGTGTGGGATTTCCAAAAACTCTTAGAACCTGATGATTCTGCGGTTGAGTCTGAATGGCAGAAAATACAACAGATATATGAAAATTGTTGATGTCCCTTACTCAGAAATCCGGTTAATCCATATGTGAGTATTTTACTATTCTGCAATATCTTACATTTACATTTTACATAAGTATCAGATATATTATATACAATTTTTACTTCTAAATATCATTATTATTATTTGTTAACTGTTTTTAGGCTCCAAACCATGTGGATGAGCTTTTGACGACAGGGAGTGTCCGAGCACCCATACCCCCCCCCCCCCTGAATCCGCGCCTGGAATATAATATCAATGGCCTCAGCAGGTACATCTTTATCTACACTCATACACAACTTGATCTCGTCTTTCCAAGTGTTTTGTTCGTCAATAACAACTCATTGTCCAACAAACTGTATCCAACACAAATAAAGTATCTGTTATAAGCAAGTTTTACTTACGTCAAGCATAGAATTTCCAATATACTTTTCTGGCAATTTTCTTGAGGCAGGAGTAACCTTCCGCATGGCACTACGAACAATCACAAAGGATTTACTGGGTTTACTGAACAATTAATGTGCAATACACTTGAACATTAATTACGATTACACACATCAATAGCTATATTATTTCAACTTTTGTCTGTAAAATAGTCAAACCAAAAATCGATTTTTAACAGCCGATTTTTTTAGTCACTGAATAATCGATTAAGTAGTAAATAGATTTTTTTTTAATATAGATTTTATATTGATTTTTTTTTTTTCAAATTTTTGATCAAGTATATAATTTTTATTTGATACAGATTTTTTAATTAAATACAGTATTTTTTTGAATATTAATTGTTTTATCAAGTATATATCGTGTATATATTTAGTTTGGCTTCATTTATTGAATTTAGAATATTTTATAAAAATATAATATTTTACATTATAATCACGTTTTTTTTCTATTTAGATATGTTTCAGATTATTTTTTTTATATTCAATCATGATTTATTTTATTAAATATAGATTTACAAATAGACAAAATATTGTATTGATGATCAGTTATATCAATTTGTATAACACCAGCCTGAGGTTTATTTATTAAATTATTATTTTTAACAAAAATGTGATCTATACACGATTTGGCTATATTTGAATACCTAGTTAAATATTATGTAAATATGGTTTTTCTAATTTTCAATTTTAATATATAATTTATTATATAACTCGATATTTTTCCATTACTAGAAAAGTCTGTGAATTCTTAATATTATGTTTTTGTTAATAAGTAACCATGACTACAAAAACCTTACGAAAAACTAGTGGGAAACAAAAAACATGTATCCAGCCAAAAAACCTATTTATGTTAAAATATTAATCGCAGGGGACTTGCCATTTGTCGAAATTGTGTATATTATTATTTATTAATTCTATAAACAATGAATTTTCAAAATATTTACATTCATTTTAAGCTGTTTAGGTACACAACACACTTTTATTATTTACACTCACCGTTCTATGGTACATCGGTACTCAATGTTTATAGTTAATTACAGCTAGGCACCTAGTAGTTATATTGTAGTAAATAATAGTTTAATAATAGTTATATAATTCATATAGGGCGTTACCGACATATAGTAAAAAAAACTAGTTAATACATAGTTGCAAAATATGCAGTTGTCGCGTGTGTGATAGAGTTGAGCCAAACAACTGTATTACCTATCTCTATGAATGACAAAAGATTAATGTTTCAAAGTCGGAAAATTAGTCTGCTGTTTTGTTGTACCAAGGTAAACGAGTATTCGAGTGTACCTGGTCACTCGAAATTGTAATAGATTTAAATTTAATTATAAATATTTACGTCCCAAACAATGATTCTTATCTGAGACGGTATTTCAGCCTATATATTACTAAAGTATATATTTATTATCACATGGTACCTACCTAATTAATATAATTATATTGCTATTATAGTAATTTTTATTATTTTTTCACTATTAGTAATACCCTAATTGTATTAATATTTTTTAAAACTTCAAAATTATTATATTTAAATCATAGGTATTATATCATATAATATACTTATTAACTTTTGAGTCAATTCCGAAAAACCGTAGAACGGTGTGAATGGGTTCGTGGTAAAAATACCTTAAAACGTATCTAAATATTCTGAATATGTCATTGTGTATTGTAAGTATAATAATATAACTAAAAGTTTCAAGTACCCATGAATATGATTTTTAAACCACAACAAAATAACTAAAATCATTATTCTTCCTTTAAATATCTAATTTCGTCAACATTTGAACTTCAAATGCATGAAAAAAAAATAAAATTAACTTGGTTTGTTTATATTATATGTATAATAGGATTTTTGGTTAGCAGTAAGAACTATTTATGAGGAAAAATGTATTACATTTTTAAGCCTTACCTATAATAATTGAACATTTTACAATTGTTCAACTACAATCTAAGTAGGTACATATTAGAATAATAATATATTTTCGTGATTTAAACTCTAATAAAGAAAAAAATTATGACTTTGTGGACATTGATTTGAATTGGAAATTGTTTTAGTAGGTACCTTGATTATTGACAATATCGTGTACCTACCTGTATTAAAAATATTTTAATATTCTATATTCCTGTAGTGATTTTAAAAAGCTAAAAAGCCATTATTCAAAAAACTTAATAACAAATTCAAGTAAAGCA
This sequence comes from Macrosiphum euphorbiae, assembly GCA_949089665.1. Classification (NCBI taxonomy): domain Eukaryota; kingdom Metazoa; phylum Arthropoda; class Insecta; order Hemiptera; family Aphididae; genus Macrosiphum; species Macrosiphum euphorbiae. Next base: position 29,809,351 of record CARXXK010000001.1, read on the forward strand.
ATATTTTTCTTCTAATTCTCGCGAAGAAAATATTAATTTAAATTTATTACCGCAACAAGAAAAGCAAAGAACAACCACTATTGTATCTGAAAGTGACTTACCTACCTATATAAAATATTAAAATCTATTATTGATCAATATTGTGTCCATAGTTGACTATTTAGTATTAAAATAAAATATATTATTAATTAATACTTAGATACCCCCATAAAAGAAAAATAATAATATTTTTGGAATATAAATTTAAATTATTTAATTTTTATAAACATTAAATAACACATTGTAAATAATGTTTAGTTTTTATTTTATATTGCTGTCTTGATTTTTAAATAACTGATACACACAGGCAGGTACAAAAAGTACATATTATTATTATATTACACCAAGTTAGTTTAACAAACAATTAGTTTTTACAATTTAGTTCATACAATAGAGTTGTTTATAATTTCATTTATTTTTCAATTAGATTTTTCAGCAATATATGGTTATTGTTTTACAACTTACCTAATGTCATAATAATCTTGAATTATTGTTCTTTTATATTATTTACACATTTAAAGCAAGATCTTACCGATTATGATATTTTTGATAGACCAAATGTTTAATATAATATGATGCATGTATTATTTCAAACATAATGTGTTAACTTATATAAAAAAAGAAAACATACACCTAAGTAGACAATAAAATAATAAAATTTAAAATGTATAGCTGTGTATTAAGTAGGTAGTTAATAGTAAAAAAATACATTTATGATGATACCAGTTTTGAAAATAAAATGTACATTATAGTAGTTAATCTATTGTATGAGTTATTGTAAAACAATTTTATATAATTTCCAACAAAGGAGTTCAGTTAAAGTTCTAAATTAAATATTGTTAAATACCTTCTATAATCAAACATTATCCTCACACTATAAAACGTGTTGTTATAACTTTTACATAAAAACAAATTCATCTAAAATCATTTTTTTTTTTTTTTTTAATTTAAATCAAATTGAAATTTAATATTATATTTATATATCCCATTTAATTATTTAAAACTTAAAGCATGCAAACTTCAAAGTCAGCACCCGAAAACCTTTGATATAGTTGTCGCCTTTCTTTTTGATCACACAACTTGCTTCTAGAACTCCTTTTGTAACAGTAATTCCATTTTCGCCTTCCACAGCAATATTAGATTATTTTCTTTTAAAAACTCTTCTTGATTCCTTAATATGTGATCCATTTTTAGCTGCTTGAGTACTCACGGAAACCATAGAAATTAATAAATTTTTAACATCAACTGAGAAACTCGACCGACTCTCATGAGAAATTGTAGCAAAATACTGGTATTGATGAAGGAAGTGGTCGTTTTTTAAAAATAGACAAAATTCGTCCTCTTTATTTTGTATAAGATAAGCGAAAACAGACGTCATTATTACACTAAAGAATAGTTCTTACAAATCGTTTCCACCTCAAAAGATACAATAGGATTTTTAGCTTCTATTTTAAGGTACGAACATGTAAATATTGGAACGGTCTCACAAATTCTGGGTGTAAGGTCACGGCAGATTTTAAATGTTTAGATTTTGAAAACAAGTTATATCTATTTATAAGTATTTTAGATATTTATTAGTATTTTACACATAGCACAAACTATAACTTGAACATTGTTCTTCAATAGAATAATATGTAATAACTTTAGGGTCAAGTTCCTGTTCATAATTTTTTGTCTTTAATCACGGTGTTACATATGATTTCATGAAACTCGTCGGCCATTGTTTCATCAATTCGATAGTTAGAAATCATGTCGCACATTTCATTTTTTTCATCATCAGTTAATACGGATACTTCGTCGATTCTTTCTTGCATAATATTCTGAGATTGCTCAGGCGTGGGCTCAGACAAATTAGGTGTTATCTCTGACACTTCTTGTGCAGACATTTTTTTCTTGACGGCTGACGGAAGCTTGTATATTTACCTAGGTACCTACCTAATATTAAATACCTAATACTTAATGAATAAGTGTTCAATTTCGAAACGAATAATATATATATATGTAATATAATAATACAACTACATAAATATTATGTTTATTATAAACATTAAACATACACCAAACCGAAGTGACACACGTAAAAAAATATCAACAGGTATATTGATCGTACGACAGAACTATTATCACAATACTCGCCAAAGTAGGAAAACGTAAACTAAAATTAATTTATAAAATTATAACTTATCAAATGTATTATACGAACAACTACGAATGCACTACTAAAGACTGTCGCAGTGAAGCAAACTGAGTTTAAAGTCATAACATTGTTGTAGGTACTTATCGATTTATGTGATTTAAACAATATATTGTAATAGGGTGCAACGGTCAATAATTAAATTCACAAGTGTTAGTCAATATGGGTCAATATTTAGTCATTATCTTAATTAATATGGTCACTGTTTACGCCCTTGTCACCACATATTATAATCCGAAAAAAATACAATAATAGGTAGGTACTAGTACAGGGGTGGCCAACCTTTTTTTATATTGTGCCAAATAATGTATACAAATTTGAGAATGTGCCTTAAAAAATATTTATTTCTTTACAGTTTACAAAGTTTACATAAATATAAATTTTAGATTTTTTCATAGGTACTATTTTTATTACAGTTCAATTGCAATGTTTTTTTTTTAATGATTAGGTATGTTGAATTTGCTTCATGGATATTATCATAATTTGGTTTAAGTTTAGTTGAGGATAGAAGCATCAAATTTTTCAAATGAGAATTTATTAGTTTGGTTCTATACTTATTTTTAATGAAAGTCATCCGCGAAAAACTTTTCTCACATATATATGTAGACTGTAGAGCCAAATCTGCAAACTAATTTCAAGGCTACATTATGCAATTCTGGAAAATCTTCCTCGGGTAGGCATTTCCAAAATTCTATTATCTCAGATGCCTCTTTATATTTGCATTTTAAAACTGTTGAACTTTGAAGTTCAATAATTTCCAATTACATATTAGGCTTATATTTTTTTAGATCGTGTGTCTCTATGATAAATGGATTAATAAATAAGTTAATTTAACCTGAAGTTCCTGGTTTATTAGATGCCATTTCACGATCACACACACACAACGACACAAACTACTTGTTAACGCAAGGGCACGGCGATTCTAATACGACTAACTTTATTGTAGTAATCTAATACACACGTAACGTAACAATTCTCTTATTGGAATAATAATCGGAAAATTCCACTGCGATAATATAATTTAATTTAATAATACTTATTTTTAAAAATTATATATTATTTTATTTGACTCTAGTGTGCCATTCCATAACAACAAATGTGCCACAAATGGCACGCGTGTCGCAGTTTGGCCATCCATGTACTAGTATAATAAATTATTTCCATCGACATGTCCATTAGGTATACCAATAATTAATGAATTAATAATATTGTCTGCGTATTATTCTAATGACTATAATAATATAATAGTTCTGTTTTACTTAATTATGTATGTTCAGTGTCGGTATCGTTAGGTATATTCGATAACATAATTATTACCATGTTATTGCCTATTTGCCTCCAAATTAATTTTCGAGCATAGGTAGATACCTCTCAGCTAACATATTGATAATATTTATTCGTCATTTTTGGTGGTTTTGGTATTTTATTTCGGTAAATGTTTGACAGTTGTTACAATTGTTACAATTATAGCAGAATAATAATATTGTCGTCATCACATCCTGAGGTACACCAATTAATGTATATTTGTGTTATCAAATCGTGTTATTCCCATAATTAATATTGTACCTGTAACTAAAAATCGTTTCAAGCTACTTGGTAAATTAACATAATATAAGTAGGTATTGATGATATTTATTCGTAATTTTTCATGGTTCAGAATTTCGGTAAACGTTTGATTAGCTATGATTATACGAAAACCCTTGGGATAATCAAGTTACTTTTGTTGAAATTATATATGTATAGGTACCTACTTATTACTTACCATTTACCAACTATTGAACACGGGTGATACATATACTTCGTACTTGAATATTTGAATGCTTATAACTGATGTCGATATTTTTGCGAATTACACGTAGTTCATGAGTGGTATTAAATAGCAATCCGTAAAACCGGGCTGTTGCGAGCAAAATTATACAATATGACATTTTGATGAAATTCAAAATTCTAGGAAATATATGAATATAATAATTATTATAATTATTATGATCTAAAAAAAATTGCGTTTGATGCTTATACGATATTTTTTAATTCTTTTTCATTATTATTAATACTCAAATTAAGTTTGTATATATAGATACAAAATACAAATAATCGTACCTACCATAAATAAATAATAAATTGGTCTTATATAGTTATATAATATTATGTTTGCATAAAATTCTGATAAAATATTTAACAAATGTATCCACATATTATATAATTATAATATTACATATTAAATAATAGGTATAGCCGGTATAGGTATGCCTAAATATTTAGTAATTTATAAAATATCATCAAACGAAAAATATCGCAAAATGTAATTTATAGAATTTCATTGAACAAAAAAATAAAGTAAAAGTTAAAAAGTCTTTAAATATTATATTGGTTCCGTAAAAATTAAAAATTTTTATTTCATGCATACGGACATTAGTATTGATTATACCTATTATATTCTGTATCCAGGCCATTACCTAAACGCAATAGTTAATTTTAATACATTTAATAGGTATTAACACTATTCTAAATAACGAAAAACGCAAAACTTGTATAACGTTTTAATTCTAAATAACGATAAACCAAAAAATGTTGTAACGTTTTAATTGTTAATAACATAAAGAGGAATTTTTTTCAAATGCAAGCCCTGGTAATAGCGTACGCACCATAGTTCATATGACACATATAAATATTATAGTAATTTTATTACTTGATTGTTAAATTTAAATATCTTAGTAAGAACATTATATTGAAAATGTAAAAGAAAAGTTATTTTATTTAAATATTGATTTTTGTTTACTTTTGTGGTAAAAATATTAAATTTAAAAAAAAAATAATAATTTTGGTGGTGTTAGTTTTAAATAAAGGTAAACTTCTAATTTTATTAGTCTTTGTTTTTTTTTTAATAAAGACTAATTTTTGAGTTATTTTGTTAAAACATTTTATGTAAGATACGCTACCTTTGCGTGGTATTGACTAATGTAGGAATTTGTACTTTATATTATTATGTTTCGAATAACATTTATATTTATGACTAAAATTATTTATACAAATATTTGTATGCTATGAGGCTCAATATTTGCTATACCCGCTATAAATAAATAGATGCGTATTAAAATATTTTATATTTTAAATTAAAAGTTTTTCTTGCCATTTATAATCTAGCTAATAATAATGACTATGACCTCCACATATTGTGTTTGATTTTGACCTAATCTAATACAAAATAATATGTGCTATTCATAAATTCATATTTTCTTCAAATATAACCTTTAACCATAGGAATTAGATACCAATTAGACCATATTTAACATTATAACTGCTTTTGAGTAATAGTAATATTGTATTACGTTATTAAAATATAGAAAAAGAATTTTCTTTTTCATTACCTAATGTTTTACACTTTTAAACAAGTACCTACCTAAGTACCGATATTTTTAGGAAAATGTTTGAGGAATATATTATAATGATACTTTTGATTTCAGACCAAATACATATTTTATTTAGTATACTTCATTAATTAAAAAAATGAATAATATTAGTATTAATATATTTAAACGTATAACTGTATATGAAGTACAACAATTTATGATGATAACACCTTTGAGAATAAAATAGAAAGACAATTATAATTAGATTATGAATATGAAAATAATAATTTAAGTATACTAATTAATATCGTACAATAATTAACTGCCTAATTATAATCTATTATATAGGTTGGTTTCAAACAATTTCTATTATAAATATTTAAATATATTAAAATCAATATTATTGACTAAATATTTCATATATTATTTTGAACTTAATTAACTTAAAAAATGTATAATAATATTAATAGTAAATTAAAATAAATAACTGTATAAGAAGTAAAACAATTTAATATGAATATATGATGATACCTACAAGCTTTTAGAACAAAAATGTGTAAAGACATGATATTATACTATAACTATTAATTATTAGATTATGCACATATAAATAATAATTTCAGTTTTAATAATTCATATTGTACAATAATAATTAACTAGGTAGGTACCTACCTAATAGTGATCTATTGCATGAGTTAGTTTTAAACAATTTTTATACAATTTTCAACAACGGAGTTAAATTAAAATTCTGAAATAAATAGATATTGCGAAATACTATAGTCTGGGTAATGATTCACCCACTATAAACCCTGTTGTTAACATATACATTAAACAAATTTAATAAAAATAAAATAAATAAAAATAGACTCATCGGAAATTGTTTTTTTTTTTTTAATGTTAATGTTTAAATACAGTTAAATAAAATTTACCAGCTTAACACCACGTTGAGTAATCATCAGGGTCCATACCAGACAACTTAAGATCTAATTCGAGTTGTCTTTCTTTTTCGTCCCACAACTTAACTGCTTCTAGAACTGCTTCTGTGACAGTTATTTCATTTTCAACTTCCTCGATTATTAGATCATTTTCTTTTAAAAACTTTATTTGATCCTCATACTGCACATGCGATCCATTAATAGCTGCTTGAGTTTTCACGTAAATCTTAGAAATGAATTCATTTTCAACATCATATGAGGAATTCAGATCACTCTTTTGCGAAATTGTAGCAAAAAACTCGTATTGATGAAGTAAGTGGGCTTTTTTTAATAGTAAAAAATATTCACTCTCTTTATTTGGTATAAGATACGCAAAAGCAGACGTCATCATTACTCTAGGATAATTCTTACAAATCGTCTCCATTCGTCCAAACGGTACAATAGGATTTTTAGCTTCATTTTTAAGGTACAAACATGTTAACATTGGAACGCTCTCATAAACTCTGGATAAAGTCAAGGCAGATTTTGAACTTTTAGCTTTTGAGACCAATTTATATTTGATTCTAAGTCTTTGAAGTTCGAGTTTTAATTCTGGTGATGATTTTATAGCCATTTTTTCCAAATTGTTTCCTCTCTCAATACCTAACTTAACTAACATATTCATATCTCTATGCATAACTTTTTTATCAGTACTTTGTGCAGCAATATAAGATAGAATAACTTTAGGGTCAAATTCCTGTTCGTAATTTTTTTTCAGCAACCACGATGGAATGTATTTCATGTCTTCTTGGGAACACCGTTTGAACATGTTTCTCTTAACGGACGACGGAAGTATAAATTATATTAGAATAGGTACTTGGCGAAAAGTTGTTCAATATAAAAACAAGAAATACTAGAATTAAAATACAACTTCAAAAGTATATTTTAAACAGACCACGCAGATACTAGACTCTCAAAAATATGAATAGGTATAGATACCTAATAATCTTACGACCGAATTATTATAATATTATATGATCCACGCAAACGTAAAAACTTAAAATTGTGTTGTACGAACAACAGCGGCTGCACTACTGAATAGTGAATACTGTCTGGGTGAAGCAAACTGAAGTTAAAAATAATAATATTGATATATTTATCGATTTCTGTGCAAACAAACAATATTGTAGTATTAATAAAAGTGGGTACAAGTGTAGGTACAACGGTCGACCGCTAATGGTTATAAATTGGTTAATGTTAAGTCGCCATCGTTGAATATGATCACTGTAATACGTCGTTGTCTCCACATTACTCAGATAATGCAGAAAAAAATATACAAAAATTATAGTAGTATAATTATTGTCATAAACACGTCCATTAGGTATAAGTATACCTACACATAATTAGTGCATATTATTGTAATGATTGTATATTGTAATAGTAAGTTATTTTCTACGATCGGCATATATATAGCTGTTATACTAGGTATTGTGTTATTATATTATTCAATAACATAATTATTGCCATTTATTATGCTTCCGAATTGGTTTTCGAGCATAACTCTCCGCTAAAATCAAACATATTGATGATAATATATGTATTTTGTATGCCACATTTTCAGGGTTTTGGTTTTTTGATAGATAAGTAAAATATGTTCCATGAATTGTACTTATATTGTCAAACTCTATACAATCTATACAATCCAAAAATTATTTTTATTAAAATTGTTATTTTTTATTTTTCTCATTTATTTTAAAAGTATATTAGGACAATTAATTATAATTGAACAAATCTAGTACTAGTTTGACTGTAAATATATGACTTTATCTAAACGGCTATATTATGAGGCGCGCAAGTGTAATGTAATGGAATCTCTTTTGACGTAAATATAGTCATGTAGTCATCGATATTCTTAGTTAATAAAAAAGAAAAGTGTACTTACAGATCCTACATGAGTTGTCCTGACAGCAATTTAAAATAATTTAAAATAAATGAGAATGCATTTTTTTACGTACGTCACACCAACCCTCCCATTTTTAAAATATTGAAATTTTATTTGTCTATCTTATAGTATGCTGTTTGTATGCATTTGTAAGCATTGTTACAGAATTTGTATGACGCCTCCCCCCCCCCCCGACGGGTTTATCGATAAGCCTCCCGGAACTATAAGAGCGTACGAATGTTTATATTGCGCTTACAAGTATGTTCAAATAGAGAGCAAAGTATTGGTAAAAAAAAATTTTAAATAACCAATGTCGGGGGCTAGCTTGGCGTCTCGCCAGATGGGTTTTTGATATATCTGAGGCACTTTGGTCATACAAATTCTGTAACAATGCTTACAAATTCGTACAAACAGCATACTAAAGGATAGAAATATAAAATTTCAATATTTTGAAAATGGGGGGGGGGGCTGGTGTGAGTGTGTGACGTACTAATTTTTTTATAAGTAATGAAGTTTGAATTTTGAATTACAAAAAATTTCACAAAACTGATTTTGTTAAAAACTGTGGGAAGGTTTTACTTTTGACTTCATATAATACCTACTAACTAGATTCACTTCCTTCCCAATAAGAATATTGAAGTTGAAGCATTATTTTTACTGCTCCGAAAGTTGACGACAAACACAGTATATTGACGTAACGAAAGTAATAACAGCTAATAGTAATACAATTATGCGAAAATATTAAATGGTAAATCGCGTTTAGAAATTACGCCGGCGACCGACCGACCGTACGCGTATATATACATGTATATACGTGTATAATTTAATTTTTGCCTATTATTTAATAACTATTAACGGAAAACGCTTTTCACACGCCCCGTTAAATATATATATGGGAGATGCGAGTATTACAAGCGAATTATATGCGATTACATCGATGATCATCGAATATATCGATTTACGTCGCTCCGTAGACGCACGGCTTAAGGCCTAGTTAGTGATGGGTAAATTCCCGGTATTTAAAAGTGAGGGAATATTCCCTAGGAATATTTCGGGAATTTTTAATAAATTCAAAATAATGGGAATTTTTACTATAAATTTGAAAATTCTAGTAGCCAAGTCAAAATTAAATGATACCCAATCCAAACACTGCCCAAATATAATTGTGGCCTGGTGTGGCTTGCTAATGACCTCAGATTTTGTAGCATTAACTTAATTAAAAATAAAAATAAATAATAAAATATAATTGTCCTTATATTTTTATGAATAATATTATGATAGTACTTACCTACTTTTCTCAATGAAAATTGAAAAATAATGTCTTTTACCTTTGTAGTATCTTCTACACAAAAGTTGATAGGACGTATTGAAGAAAATATCTGTTAAGACATTTAGTTTAATTTTTTAGGAAAAACATTAAAAAAAGTAACAAATTTCCAATAAATTAACTATAACTAGTAGCTATATTTAATAATAATAATACAAAATAAAATAAATATGAAATACTCCATATATTTAACAAAAAACTTAATAACTGAAAAATATATTAAACATTATAAAAAACGTTGTTATGAATTATGTTATCTAGTGAACCTCTAACAGCATGTGGACTAATAAAACGGAAAAAAAATTCCCAAGTTTGGGAAGAAATATATGTTGTGGAAATATTCCCGATAAATTCCCAATTATATATTTTTTTCTATTGGGAATATTCGCAAGGCACATCACTAGGCCTAGTTCACATGAGAGCTGTTAAATGCGCGTTTAGAAAATTTACACAGGATGAATGACGTCGCGAGTTAACGCGTTGCAACGTGTCGGAAAGCTGTAAACGCGCGTTATAATACAACTGCATTCATTATTGTAAACGTGCGTTTGGCTAACTCGCGTTTAACAGCTCTCATGTGAACTAGCCCTAAGTGTTGATGTTTTGACCGAAAGTCACATCTCAAATTGTGTCCAAGTAGGTTAGGCGCTAGGTAGGAAACACGAATCCCGGAAAAAAAATCCCCAGACTACAATATTACTCACAACCTCATGCAAATGGTTGAACAAATATTTTTTAAACGTTAATTAGTATCTATAATTAATATTTAATTAAAAATACGTATATTATCATAGGCGTGTCTACGGTGGCATCCTAGGGTGCCTGGGCTGCCCCTTTAATTTTTAAAAGGTCCCGGTCAACCGAGCTTAAAACTAGTTTTAAGTCGGAAGGGTTACAACATTTTTTTTTTTTAAAAACCATGATTTTTGTGTGGGTATCGTTATAATTACCATTTACTTACAAAGATTGATTTTCTGACTTCCGAAATCGGAAAAACTTACTATAAATACTTGAGACAGACGACGACGGTACCTATGGTACGCATCGAGGTATTATTGATAATATTGTTGTATTGTTTTTGATTTGTAGTTAGGTGGTGTAATTCAAGGCTGTAGATGAATAATATTTCTGAGGTTACTGTAGATTATTATTGTAAATAGATGATTTGGACTTTTTTAAATTATATAAATATTTCATTGTGAAGGGGGGGGGGGGGGCTTGAAAAAATACGAATTGGGTGTATAGGGCTTTTTTTAGTTCATTAATAAGGTATAGCACCGGATATTAGCTAGGCTGCCCCTGCCGACGGAGTCTAGTCACGCCTATGTATATTATATTCTATTATAATATAATATATGTCGAGTGATGGATACGTCAAAGAATACAGTTCAAAACATAGTAGGTATATAAAAATATTATAAAAAATGTACACAATATTTTATTTCGGGGATTCAATTTTTACAGAATTATACCAACATAAAATATATAGGTACCTATATTTTGTATAATATTTTTGTATACTATGTTTTTAACTGTATTATTAATTGACGTATCAATCATTCTAAATATTTTTATAATTTTTTTAACAATATAATATAATATTATATTATATTATAATAGAATATAATACCTATACGTATTTGTCATTAAATATTAATTATAGATACTAATTAACGTTAAAAATAAATTTGTTGAACCATTTGCATGTGATTGTGAGTAATATTGTAGCTGGGGATTTTTTTTTCCTAGGGTCGGGGATTTTTTTTCCGATTACCAGGAAACACGTAAGTGCCGGGTTCGATTCCGTCGTCGGCTCTCAGGGCGTCGTTGCCGTCATTGCCATATGGTTAACAAAGCCACCCGAATCCTGACTTTTTTTGCATTTTTTTTTCTGTAATTTTACAAATTTCCGATCTTTTCTCTTTACTATTATTATTATTTTAACTTTACTTTGTGTATGTACGTTCAATTTTTTTTAAATTAATCTACCATATTTCATTTTTTATGTATTATAATATAATATGTATTTACGTGGGTAAACATGTTTTTTTTCGATTTTCTTACGTTATTTTACAAATTATAGTTACTGGTTTTTTTAAATTTCTATAATATTACTTTACTGTATGAATATTTTTACTACTAAATTTTTATACCATTATATTATGTCATGTCCCTACATCATTGTATTTTATCTATTGTATTTTTACCTAATTAATTGTTTATTTAAAAAAAAGTATAATGTCATATACATAATTGTAATTTAACTATTGCATTTCTTACTATATAATTACATGTCTGTATATATAAAAATATATTTTAATGTGTATAAATGTAATTTAACTATTAAATTGTTTATATAGAAAAAATATAATGTTAAGTACATAATGTAACTTAACTATTGCATTTTTAACTAATTATTCTAAACACGGTTTTATGTATTCATTACGGTTTTACAATCACTGTCAATTCATTTGTTTGTTTGTACAAAATATATCTTATCATTGTAGGTACTACTATTTCAACTATGTAACCAGGGCCGGATCTAGGGGGGGGGAATGGGGAAGTCGGGGATTTATTCCCGGGCGTATAATTTTCGTGGGCGTATTTTTAAGGTATAAATATTTTGTAAATTGAAAATTGAAAATGGACTTTAAAACAAAAGTCAAAACTAAGTTCAAAATAATATTTAACAAGAAATGTGTAATATTGGGTATGGGAATAAAATAAAATAATTTTATTTTTAATCGAGATTAGTAATAACTAATAACATTGATTTAAATATTAAAAAGGACAAATATGAAAAAGGTAAAAAATAGATAAAAATATAAAATAAATAAAACCCGTCCGCAACTTACTGTCAGCGGGAGTGTACATTGCCTTAGTCTATCATAAATAGATTAGGTAATGTACTCTCCGATTACTGATTAGTGACATAATAAAGTATGGTAAATTACATCATTTTCTTGCATATAATATAATATTATGTAGATAGTTGTTTAAAACCTTAATCTTAAAAATCGCACTATTAATTGTAATTCATTGTAATGTGATTTTAAATTAACAACTATACATTTTTCCAAATAGGTAGGTACTGCATAAAATTATGTACTACATAAAATGTTACATAGGTACTAATGATTTAATTGTTTTCAGATTATTTATTAAATTACACGTTCGTACCTAGACTTATAAAAGTCTTTGTATTTAACAATAAATGCCTTTTTATAAACTGAACTTTTTTATAAATATCGCCATGGCCACTAGATAAATGTAACAGAACACAAAATGGAATATAATTTGTAATTTGTGTTTGCTTTTTAAATAGGTACAAGTATACAACTATTAATTTACTTGATAAACTTAATACTACAAAAGTACAACATAATTAAATGATTAAAACAAAAATACTATCCTATTGATTGTAGCCCAAGACAGATTGAATATTATGTTTTACATATTATATTAAAATAATTTAAAAGGAAATTTATATTCTATTTGGTTCGTTTTTTTTTTTATTATAAACTGTGTTTTTTGTCTAATTTATTTTTATATTTCAAGATGTCAAACGGACAACCAGGTCCTTATTATTCTGGAAACTTTTAAAATGTAGAATGTAGTTATTTTAGTATATAGGTACCTACATTCAATCCGTAAGTGTTAATCCATGATAAATATTTCTTTGTCGTGTTAAAATCATTATATTACAATTTCCAGTACATAATTACATTTTTGTTTCATTGTATTTATTCCGTACCTAGGTACATATTATTAAGTTTTGATTGTAACAATTATTAAAAATGAAAATGTATTATATTGATAGGTATGTTGTAAGTTAAATAGGTATTGTTCTTTTACATAAAGCGTCCTATATTAAAAGTAAGCAATGGATACCTAATTTAGAGTTGTTGATAAATAATTCATACATGTCATTATTATCAATATTATTTATTCTAAAACTGGAACTTAGAAATATTGACCACAGATTTTTAGCTTTAAATACACCATTAAGAAGTGCTTCTAAAACTATATTACGTGAATAGTATAAAATTTAAAATGTTTCATTTTTAAGTTAAAATCGTTCAAATTATTTGTGGTAAATAAATGATTGGTCCTGCAGTACATTTGGAAAGGTTTTGTAAATGTTGGTCCTCAGTTCCTCGCAATACTGTGTGAGTGTGCTTGATTTTTCGTACAAAAAATACTAATTCTGGTCATCTCCCTGGATGGGCGTATTTTTTTAATTTTCCCCGGGTGTTAAAAAGCTATGATCCGACGCTGTATGTAACTAACATCCGACTTTCTGTTTAAAATATTGTTTACCTACTGTTTTTGATTCAATATATTATACATACCATACTAAATCAAACTGTTCAATTACACACACAATTTGCTAAAATAAATAAATAATTTTAATAGTATCAATGACATACTGCCAGTTAGGTTAAGTTAAATTATACTTTTATTAAAAACGATGTAATAGATAGGTATGTATACTAAACATATTATATTTTTTAACAAAACAACAAAAATGGCAATGTACCATATTATTCAAATGGATTTTAATATTGACATCCCTATGATTAATTTTGTTAATTACATGCACTAAATAGCCTTGATCTGATCATAACAATGATCGTATATTTATTTTCTTGGAATTAATTAGGTACCTACAAAGACAGTGTAATTTATTATTACACCTAATTGTGTTTATAATATGTTTTTATCAATTATCATAAAATAAACACACATTTATATAAATATATAGGTACTTTGGGATTTTCTATTTTTTGTAAATTAATGAACTTTATAAATATCGACTTAATAATCGAATTATCGACGTACACTTTTTTACTTACAAAAAGGGCTGGTGAAATATGGATCATAATTACACGTTGAACAAAGTGCGCTGATAGTCTAGGCAATCGATTAGGTAAATGGTTTTTTTTTACTTCAAACTTTTGGACAGACCCAAAAACCACAAAAAAGTAGTGTAAAATATGCGTACTTACACCGTTGATGACTGATAGCTAGACACTTAAACTTTTAAACATTCCCTCCAAAGCATCAAACCTTATCTCAATCTTAAATTCATTTCACTAAACGCGTTATCATAAACCCTATCCATTAGAACAATTATCCAACATTCGATTTACAACAGACACGAACAATACTTCCAAAATCGATGACCCCCACATTCAGCGAGTCTCATAGGCCAACTAGAATCTATATTTTTGATTATTCACTTATCTGCGCAACTAACGGGGTCCGCAATCCACCGCAGGTGGAGTGCATACCTGATAATATACGCTTCGCATATTGCTTACCGATGTAATTTAATGACTGATAGCTAGAAAATCAAATACACATATCGACTATACACTTTTTAACAATTTCAATGACCAAAAGCAGCTGACAAACGCCTAGAGATCCTGGAGATCATATCCATTTACAATGTTCGTGATGGATTGCTAGACGCTCAAACTTTTAAACATTCCCGCCAAAGCGCCAAGCCTTATCTCCAATCCATATCACTCATCTTTTTAAAGCCGTTTATATGCGCTTTTCTCCCGAAATCGGTTCGTTCGCCTCGCAATCGCGTTTAGAAATTACGACCGACCGTACGCGTATATATACATGTATAATTTAATTTTTCCCTATGATTTAATAATTATTAACGGAAAACGATTTTCACACGCCCCGTTAAATATATATATGGGAGATGCGAGTATTACAAGCGAATTATATGCGATTACATCGATGATCATCGAATATATCGATTTACGTCGCTCCGTACATGCACGGCTTAAGTGTTGATGTTTTGACCTTATTTCACATCTCAAACTGTGTCCGAATAGGATAGGCGTTAGGTAGGAAACCCGTAGGTTCCTGGTTAGATTCCGTCGTACGCTCTCCGGGCGTCATTGCCATATGGCTTACACGGCCGTCCGAAACCCTACTTTTTTTTGCATTTTTTCATATAAATTAAATAATAATATAATAATACAGGAACATATCGTACATTATTATTATTTAAAGTCATTTTCATATTATATCACACAATAAATAGGTACATATTATTATATTTGTTTTATTAGGAATTATTATAATTGCATATTTTTCAAAATTTCCATAATTGTTATATAAATATAGTTTGTATTTTATTTCGGATTGCCTACCTAGGTGGCTAACTTGAAAGTTAATCGATTTTGACTTGAGATGACTGACTTGCTAGACCCTCCAACACGGTTTTCGACTTTACACTTTTTACATACGAAAAAGCACCGGACATGCGACGGCACATACCACTCTATGTGATTTACTTACTATGTATAGGTGATAGACGGATTGCTCATTTTGGTTTCGTCTTAAACGGCGATGATTGACTTGCTAGACACTTTAACATGCAGGTTTTCGCATTTTTTTAAAAATTAATATATATACACTATAAGTACATGTTTATATGTATTGTATTGGTTAATATAATAGTAGGTATCTAACTATCTACCTACCTATATGTTGATTTTTTTTTTTAGGAATTATAATTGCACATTTCTCAAAATGTTCATTGTTATATTATTATATCACACAATAAATACATATCATATTTGTTTGTACCTATGTATATTGTATATAGTTTGAATTTTTCGTAAATTATTTCGTAAGTTATTGTGTGATAGGGTTTTAACTTATAGCCGCTTGACGTCGGGTCTGCAATCCACCGCAGGTGGATTGCCTACCTGATTTTCTGTAGCACATTGTCCGCGATCCGACGAAGTCGGATTGCCTACCTAAGTGGCTAACTTGAAAGTTAATAGATTTTGACTTGAGATGACTGACTTGCTAGAAACTCCAACACGGTCTTCGACTTTACACTTTTTACATAAGATAAAGCACCGGTCATGCTACGGCACATACCACTCTATGTGCAGGTATACTCTATATAGGTGATCCTGGAGATTGTATCCAGCCTATCCATTTACAACGGTTGTGACGGATTGTTAGACGCTTAAACTTTTAACATTCCCGCCAAAGCGCCTGGCCTTATCTCCAATCCATATCATTAATCCTTATCACAAATCCTAAACTTTCGTCTTACAACCTTTGCGACTTCTATAATTCATTGTCTCCAAAATCGGTACCCACCCCCAGCGAGTCCAACGGGCCTCGAGTTACACTTAGGGCTAGTAATATATAATATCATACACACTATACACATACACTCCCACACTTGTATAATACTTAAGTTTTTTTCCATTCTCAAAGGTTGTGTGAATAAATACCTTCGAGTTTCGACCATATACTATCCATACAGTATGTAATGATCTAAGAAAAATACCGTAGAGTCGTAATTGATTGAGGAAAAACATCAATTTATTATAGGTAATTTATTATAATATGGTAACAAACATCGATAGTGAAATATCGGTAGTTACTGAAATGATAATATTGTTTTCATAACATTATTTCCTTATCAGTTATCATTGTCACACGATTTGTTGTTTTGGACAGTCGCCATTTGCGGGTTTTCGATTTTTGACACGATTTTCGAGAGTTAATAAAAAACTTAAAAACGAACCTCAACGGCAATATGGATTTCGAAGAATCATTCATCAACGCTCAGGATTTCGACAGCCTCGTTGTGGTAAGATACGCGTGTTTTATCTCTCGACTTGGGCCGTTGGATGGTCGTCGTTGTCGACATAATAATATTATAATTTATAATATTGAACAAGATGGCGGTTCAATTATATTACAGGAACAAGCACAGGAGATGAAAGAAAGCACTACGACGACTCCGCCTCCAGTGGCCAACAAACGGGGACGCAAGCCAGGAAAAAAGTCCAGTGACAAAGTGGACATCAGAGCCAAACTAGGTTAGGTTCTAACCTAAATGCAAGTAATGTTAGTCTTCGTTATATACTGTTTTTTTTCTTTTTCATACAACGTTAGAGAGGAGCCGGCAAAGCGCCCGGGAGTGTCGGGCAAGAAAAAAGTTACGCTACCAATATTTGGAGGAGTTGGTGATAGACCGCGAGAAGGCTGTTGTATTGCTGCGGCAGGAACTGGATAAAGTATATCATTATTATTATTATTACTGTTTTACATACATCATAAGTTATACTGTTATTATTGAATGCACATGATAACATTGGTGTGAGTGTTTTGTAAAATAATTATTCATTAATTGTCACAGTACAGAATGTGGGGCGGTGAGATTGATGAAGGCAGGATTCCAGAAGGTTTCCAAGGCCTCTTGGACAAAATGGGCGCTGTAAAACAAGCATCTGCAGGCGGTGTACTTATCATGTAACATTTCATTATTATTTTTTATTGTTTGTGCCATTGTTTCCATTACATAATATGGGTTTGTTGATTTTTTTTAAAAAGATTTTCCGTGTATTATGTTTAAATGTTTACTATTACAAGTTATGATATTGTTTTGTTTACAAATATTTGATATTAACTAATAAAATATGATTTACTCATTCACTGTTTTTTTTTTTTTTTTTTTTTTTGTTAAGAGGACACCTTTTTTTTTTTCCGTTTGAACCAACAGCAGAGGAGGATCTGTGTGAACACTACTACTCCTAAGAGGACACCTTAAGGTGGACAATTTGATTACAACTGGTAAAACTGCAGGATTAAGTCACAATGTGATATACTTACATCATAGGTACTAGAATACTAATATTGTATAATGTTATGTAAATATTTCTATGTTATGATTTTATAAAATATGAACTATAAGCACTATGTCAATATTGTTAATGTCAATGTCAATGTCATATTGTCAATTGTCTTACTCCCAAATCACAATCATAAATCATCATAATAATAATAATAATAGATGATATGAAATGCAATGTTATCAAAATAAACCCATGGACTAAACACATTTTTATTTTCAAATAAATTGTGAAACATTAAAAATATTAAATAATTTTAATAGTATACTATTGGTATATTTTTTCAAAACTATTGAATCCTTAAATTTTGCTATATATGTTTTTAGATACTTGGACTTGGACAATATCCATAATGCACTTATTAAATTTGATTTTACATTGTCAACTAGCGACATAAAATTTTTACATTTGATTAATTTGTTTTAAGTTCGGTTAAACAAAAATATTGAAGATGTATACTTAGTGAATGACCGAAAAAGCAAAGAGTTCCTACTAAGTCCGGTAATACTTATATATATGATTAACTATATATTATATTAGTGATTTGCAATATATATTTGTACAGACTCATGAAGAGGTCGTTACTGATTTATTTAGTTCAGATCCTAAGACGTACAAGCAGTTACCTTTAATGTTGTATCAAGTTGGCACAAAATTCAGAGGTGAGATTAGACCTAAGTTGGGCATCATCAGATCCAAAGAGTTTCTTATGAAAGATTTATATTCATTTGATAGAGATCAAACAAGTACTACATTTACTTACAACAAAGTTTGCCAAGCCTACGAAAAGATATTTAACCCGTAAGTGGTACGACATTTTAAGAAGTAAACCAAAACCAAAACTGCAGCGGTCTATGGGACCGGACCATACCACTTACGGGTTAAGCATATTGGTGTTAAATTCATAAGAGGTACAGAGGATATTATAAATAAAATTATGCAAAACATTAATATTATGAATTTGGTTTTAGTTGAAGGTGCTTCAGGAATCCCATGAATTTCATTATCCGGCCGAAGTTGGAGACGATACATTATTACAGTGTAAGAAATGTGGTTTTGGAATGAACAAAGAAATGTCACCAGAGTCTGTCCAGTGTCCTAAATGCTCTAGTTATGTTATATTATGTTACTCCGACATAATATTAATTGCATTTTACTGATAGAGATAACCACAGTTCTACATGATAATTGATAAGTAAAAACCATCATAAATAATTATAATAATATAATTTATAAGTTATATATTTAATATAAGTTATAACAATATGATATTGTATAGATTTTATTAAAGTATAATCCACGCTCCACGATGTAAAGTAGAACTTCAGACTTTGTAAATGAAAAACAGAAGCACACTACACGGTGTCACAGCTAGTATGATATTAAAATTTATAGTTGACATTTTTTTTCATAAAAATGTAGAAAACATGTGATTTACTTTTAATATTATCTTAATTTAGACGATGGATAAATTAGAAATTAGATATTTTAATATTTTAAATATTTGTTTTGACTATTAGGCAACCTCAGTGTCATTTTTTTTTCTTCAATGTGACAATTTAATAATTATATTTTCTTAGGTACCTACACTCTTTGTAATCATTTAAATTCTTGTATTACCAAAAATAATTTGAAACAAACAATTGCTTCTGGACCCACAAAACTTTTAATATCTAGCAGATATTCTATGATCCCAATCACATCTTATAATTTGAAAATCATTAAGCTAATAATTGTTATTAACATAATTTGTTGACTCCAGTTTCTTTAAGAAAGTTGTAGTAAATTTGTTTTGTGTAATTTAATTATTCTTTTCGCATTAATCTAAGACCACTCTGTCTGTGGTTGACGAGTTATGAACAATTTTATATCCATTCATTCTATTCAGAGGATGATGGAATCGATAACACATTAATTGTGATTCAAATAAAAGCTGTCTACACCTAAATTGGTAAATTGGTATTTTATTTTTTGAAGATATTTTAGATATTACCTCAAAAACAGGATGTACTATGCTTTGAATTCAATTATATCAATGATATATTATAGATGACATTTTCAAGTATTACTATTAAGAGATATTGGTTTTGAAATACTAACTTGTTTTTTTATTTTTGTAAATATTACCATTTTTGCCATATTTTGACAAATATAGAGCTTATGAATATACCTAATAGATGATTTATATCTAAATTTAAATTGGTATAAGTAGATATTATATGACTATATGAGTAAGAGTTTTAACAATTTTCAACATCAAAACAAGAAATTGAATTATTTGGTAGTCGTTTGAGCCAATAGGTAGATAAATTAATATTATGTGGTGTTGTTTTGGAATATGTTTTTTGTAACAATTTATTTTAACAATTAAAACATATCTGCTATTGATGGAAGTCTGGTAGAATTTATCCTGAATAATTATTAATGAGAAAATATAAAAATGATATATTTATTTTATCTATCTTAACATTTTACTATAAAATAAATAAATAAACAAAACAAATAAAAATATAATATAATATAATATAAATATATAAAAAAAAAGTATCTATATATATTAAAGAATAATAAAAAATGATGAAATATTTTTTCTATTTAAAAATATCCTTAAGGTGCCTTCGACCATATCACTACAGACGTCACATGTGACAGGAGGTGTTGAGATGCAGCTCGCACAATACCATCCATGGCCACAGTCCAACAGTATGCGCCTGGTCTGGTACATATTGTACATGACGCATACATCCAAGGCACTGACTTCTAGTTGGATCGAGTAATGAAGTATTTGGAATCCATTTACCTTTTAATAATAATTGTATATTTTAATTGTAAAAGAAAAAAACCTCAATTTACTGTATCATTATTAATATTTACCATCTCCTAGGTTAACGTGCATTATATGGATGGGCTATGTTATGGGAAATTCTACTTTGCAAACTCCTCATTTATCTAATCGAATCGCACACTCATCACAGCACCATACGTGACTGCAAGGCACCAAAATGTTGGCCGAATTTACTTGGCTCCAATTTTCAAGGCAAATGAAACATCTGTCTACAGGATCACCTTTAGAATAAAAAGTATAAGTGAGTTTTTATTTTTCAATTCGGTTTAAGAGGACGTTACACGGACATTTGTTGTCTCCGTCTTACAAGTGTGTAACATAGCAAATTGTAAGTGCAATAGAACACGTTTAGCTCCATTAGTTTAAAAATTAGATTAAATTGCCCTCTTCTAAAATTTATGGCTAAGTTTATTATATGGCATCTCGTAGGCTTTTTATTATATTTTAACTTTAAAGCAAGTTATGAGTATTTTAATATGAACATTAAATTTTAAATTTTAAAATTAAAAATAAATATTATTATTACAAAAAATAAATGTTTATAACGCGTTTTAAAATTAAAATATAATAAAAAGCCTATGAGATACCCTAGACAATAATCTTACCTTTAAAATGTATGAGATAAATTCACTCTAATTTTTAAACTAGTGGAGCTAAACATGATTTTCTGTGAGTGAAATTAGGTATGTTACGCACTTCTAAGACGGAGATAACAAATGTCAGTGTAACGTCCTCTTAAAGGAAAATTATTATAATAATAATAATACTAATAATAACTTGCCTTCGAATGTAGGGATATCTAAATCAACTGCCTGGTGAACTGGTTGAATATTTTGTTCTGAAACTAAATGTAAAGTTATTAATTTAATTTTTTCAGTATTATAACATTTAAAATCAATCTACCGTCAACAAGAGCATCATCTATGCCAAGCTCAACTATTTCATAGTCCTCTTCCTCCACTAACGTATCATCGATATCTGGCTGTTCAACTTTAATACAAATTAAATTGTAGAATAAGTGAATTTTGAAATTTGTTAGAATAATATACAATCTGTAATACAGTTACAATAAGCATATGAGCGTAGAAGAATAAATTACAAAACATTAGTACTTGGGTGGAGTACCGCCCAATAATGACACCCCAACATTTTATTTATAGAAATACTCTTAAGTATACTTTTGTTTTCTGGCAGATCATTTCGGTCTTCATTAATTGCTAAAAAGTCATATTTCGTTAAGACAATATATTATTTTATTTCTATATGCTTACCTTGAATCTGGATTGGCACCTCAATATTGTCTGAATTCCCTATAATATTTATATTTAAAGTATAGTAACTAGAGTATATAATGTATTTTTAACTTAAATGTATAGTTGTATATTACTGAGAAAACGGTGATCTTCAGTTAATCCAAGGTTACCACTTGGTTGTTCGTGCACATTTGGATGCCGGACCATTCCATGATTTTCTGGAACTGCTGCTGCCGTTGACAACCACGGCCCCTCCTAGGTCTACCAGCACCACAAATGTGAAATGGCGGCAATACAGGTGGCAGAGGCTGAAGTCCAACCACTGGTAGAGCTGTCCAGGAATGAAATCTTCAAGAAGGATTTCTATAATTCCATTTTATTGTCATTTAGTTTATACACCCCATTGAATTTATATGGTACCTACCATTAACTAAAGGGCCTATTTGCATATTTATATACCCTCTCACAGAATAAGATACTCTTCTTAAATATGCCATTGTGTCATAGCGGCCATAGCTTATGTTTCGGAGAGCATCAGCCAAAATGCAGTTATTTGTGTCTCTGCTAGACACAATAGATCTTCGTATAAATCCCTATTAATCAGTGGCAATTATGAAAGCAGGAGGGTTGTAACTGGTTTAAGTATAAATTAAACTAAGTTTTTAAAGTTAGGTATACAACATTTTCAAGATTTTTGACCGACCAAAAAATGTCGTATCGAAAATAGTTTAAAAAAATCTAATAAAACTCGTAATTTATAATCAAAAAGGTACTCTGCTACACAGTAGGTTACAAGTGGGTCACTGTATAAGACATATTATATACTTATCTATGGTATTAAAAAAATTGAACTATAATAGGTACCTATAATAAATTCCAAATTAATCATATCAGTATATCACAATATCCATTAGGTACTTATAACGCGTTATACATAAACAACAAACCCTGATACTATCATAGATATATAATAGCAGTTTCAAGTACCCACGAATAATATTATACAATCACAACAAAATAACTAAAATAGTTATTCTAGGTTTCTTATGGTTAGGTTAATTTGAACTTAAAATGAATATCAAAATAAACTGTGCTTCTGTATTTTTTAGACTTTTTGGTAACAGAATTAACTACTTACATGGAATCTTGTTTCAAATTTCAATCCTTAGATATAAAAGTTGAACATTTTATAAATTATTAACTACAAAATAATTATTCAATTTTAAATTTGATGAATTTGATCTTTAAATGCTTATAAAAAAAACTGTACCTATGTATTTTTAATATTTTTCAACTGCTATTGTAACAGTATGTCAGGTGTCCTTTTTAAAGAACTGAATGACCTTTCAGCACTTGCTGTTGTTATAGGTATGACACTGAGAATTGTTAAAAGACCTATACTAGTAGGTAGTATACTATTATTTACTGTATTTTTCATTTATATAATAATCGTAGTAACATAAAAAAATTGTCGATATAAAATTGACAGAGCCCCTGTGCCCCTCCCCCGCCACTGCTAACAATAGTCTAAAAAATCAAAGTTTTTTTGATTTACTGGTTAAATAACAGCCAAATATTACACGTACGTCACACCAGCCCCCCATTTTCAAAATATTGAAAATTTATTTTTCTATCTTTTATTATGCTTTTTGTACGAATTTGTAAGCATTGTTCCAGAATTTGTATGAACAAAGTGGCTCAGATATATCAAATACCTGCCGGGGGGGGGGGGGGGGGAGACGTCACTTGAGCCCCCGACATTGGTTATTTGGAATTTGTTTTCTACCAATACTTTGCACACTATTCATACGTATTTGTACGCGCAATATAAACATTCGTACGCTCTTCGTTCCAAAGGGATATCGATAAACCCGTCAGGGGGGTGGCGAGTCGTAACTTTGTTCATACAAATTCTGTAACAATGCTTAAAAATTCGAACAAAAAGCATACTAAAATATAGAATAATAAATTTTCAATATTTTGAAAATGGGGGGCTGGTGTGACGTACGTAAATATTACTTGGTGCTCTCGTATATTGTAGACGGTCGTCAAAATATTATTATGTAATATTTATGTATGGTACAGACAGGGTTGGGCAAGATACTCAAAAAAAAGTATCATGATACATGATACATGATACATACATTTTGTGTATCAAGATACAAGATACAAGATACATTGTGAATGTAGAAAAGATACAAGATACAAGATACATGTATCTTTGATACATCAAAGATACATGATACTTTTATATTTCCAATCAAATTTTATTAATTATTAAACGTAAAACGTCTATACACAATTCACTATACCGTCTATACATAATAAATACATAATATTATTATTATACCTACATAATAATAGTATTTATAAATACTTATAAAGTCATAATTATATCAAATAATATAATAAGTCAATAGGTACACTGTACACATTATAATATAATAAGTCAATAGGTACACATTATACATTTATAACTAATACATCACATTGCCCGTAAACGGGCAGTTGACACAGTGACACAGTAACACTACAGACGACAGAACGAATAGAATGGTACAACAACGTGAATAGTATTCTGTAATTGCTTATCTTTACTTTTGATTTTATTTTCTATTTTATGTGGAAATACCTAAACGGTTACACTCATATCTAGGCAGCGGATTCATATTTTATGAGACTATTGATTATTGACACGGTCTGCGTGTGGGCTACGGTCATACGGGCGCCTTAATTTAATTTTATGTTTATCAGATTATCTTAAATTTATAAGATTGTGTGGTACATTTTTTCGCTATCGTTAATATTTCGGCTGGATTGCACCTGGACAATATTTTTCGTACAAATACAATCCGCGACGAAATTATTTTTACAATAATAGTATCTTGTATCTTTTGGCAAAAAAAGATACATGATACTAGTATAAAATGTATCAAGATACATGATACTTGATACTGTAAAATTATGTATCATGATACAAGATACAAGATACAATTGTATCTTTGATACGTATCTTTGATACATGTATCTTTGATACTGCCCAACCCTGGTTGTTGGTGTATAACGCGTTATAAGTACCTACCTAATGGATATTGTGATATGATTAATTTTGAATTCATTATAGGTACCTATTATAGGTCATTTTTTTATTTAATACCATAGATATAATATGTCTTATACCTAGACTGACATACCGTCTCCGCTCAGAATCGTTTCTCTTATACAATGATATTATATCATTGAATTCAAATTTAATATCATCCATTATACAGTGACAGACTTGTAACTTACTGTACAGCAGAGTGACACCCACTTGCCCACCTTTTTAATTTTGACTTTGGTGCAATAGTAATATTATCATTAGATTTTATTTTTATGAACTTGGGTTGCATTTGTAATGCTTTCAGTTGTATAAATGTTTAAATTATTATTTCCATTATGTCTGTAGTACTCTGTACCCAGGGTTGGGCAGTATCAAAGATACATGTATCAAAGATACGTATCAAAGATACAATTGTATCTTGTATCTTGTATCATGATACATAATTTTACAGTATCAAGTATCATGTATCTTGATACATTTTATACTAGTATCATGTATCTTTTTTTGCCAAAAGATACAAGATACTATTATTGTAAAAATAATTTCGTCGCGGATTGTATTTGTACGAAAAATATTGTCCAGGTGCAATCCAGCCGAAATATTAACGATAGCGAAAAAATGTACCACACAATCTTATAAATTTAAGATAATCTGATAAACATAAAATTAAATTAAGGCGCCCGTATGACCGTAGCCCACACGCAGACCGTGTCAATAATCAATAGTCTCATAAAATATGAATCCGCTGCCTAGATATGAGTGTAACCGTTTAGGTATTTCCACATAAAATAGAAAATAAAATCAAAAGTAAAGATAAGCAATTACAGAATACTATTCACGTTGTTGTACCATTCTATTCGTTCTGTCGTCTGTAGTGTTACTGTGTCACTGTGTCAACTGCCCGTTTACGGGCAATGTGATGTATTAGTTATAAATGTATAATGTGTACCTATTGACTTATTATATTATAATGTGTACAGTGTACCTATTGACTTATTATATTATTTGATATAATTATGACTTTATAAGTATTTATAAATACTATTATTATGTAGGTATAATAATAATATTATGTATTTATTATGTATAGACGGTATAGTGAATTGTGTATAGACGTTTTACGTTTAATAATTAATAAAATTTGATTGGAAATATAAAAGTATCATGTATCTTTGATGTATCAAAGATACATGTATCTTGTATCTTGTATCTTTTCTACATTCACAATGTATCTTGTATCTTGTATCTTGATACACAAAATGTATGTATCATGTATCATGTATCATGATACTTTTTTTTGAGTATCTTGCCCAACCCTGCCAACAACAAACATTGATACTATCATAGATATATAGTAGTATACTTTAGAAGTCTCAAGTACCCACGAAAAATATTATACAATCACAACAAAATAACAAAAATATTTATTCTAGGTTTTTTAATATGTAATTTCGTCCAAATTTGAATTTAAAATGTCTGTAAAAAATAACTGTGTTCATATATTTTTTAGATTTTTTGTTTACAACTATTTATGAGAACTTTTGTTTTAAATTTGCAATCCTTATCTATAAAAACTGAACATTTTATAATTTATTAATTACAATGATTGAAAATTCGATCTTTAAATACTTATAAAAAAAAATTGTGCATTTGTATTTTAAATTTTTTTCAACTGATATTGTAAAAATATATCATGAGCCTTATATTAAATTTTTACACTTTTTGGCCCAAGAGATAAAACTTTATTCATATTTATAGAAAAAAAACTAAAAAAATTGAAAACTGAAAATGTCCGTAAACAGCTCAAAGAGAGTCAAAATATTTTCAAAATTGTTTGGTGTATAGGAAATGCTAATATAAATAGTCAGTGAAATTTTCATGTATCTACAGTTATTAGTTTTTGAATTACAACAAAATAAGGAAATCACTACATGAGAAATCGAGTGAATATCCAATGTTGTAAAAATTAGAATTTCAAACGCTCATAAAAATTTAATTTGACTTTTTTTTGATAAAGGTAGATAATTTTATAAGGAATCTTGTATCACATTTTAAAATCTTAGATTTAAAAAGAAAAATTTTTACGAATTCTTAACTCAAAATAATTTGCTAATTTTCGTGATTTTTCCATATTTTGTTAATTTTCGAACTTTGCTTCGAACTTTGCTTATGCTTATAAAAAAAAACTGTGACTAAGGATTTTTAAATTTTTCATCTGCTTTTGAAACAATATACTAGGAGCCTTCTATTAAATTTTCAAGCTCTTTTATCCAACAAATACATTTTTATTGATATTATTAGAAAAAAAACTAAAAAAAATGGAAAATGAAAATGTCCCTAAACAGTTCACAATAAATCAAAATATTTTGAAAATGTTATCGTGTATATAAAATGTAAATATAAACAACCAGTGAATATTTCATGTATATACGTTCATTTCCTTTAGAGTTACACCAAAAACCAAAATCGATTTTTTGGAATACCGATTTTGCTTAAAAATTCCCGTTTTTCCTTAATTTTTATGTTATTTTTCCCGGCGCTTGTGAAAACTGATGTAAAATTTTTACTTTTGACCCCCCAAAGTAATAACAAGATTCACTTTCCTATCAGAAAAGCTACTGTTGAAGAAAATCCAAGCACTTTTACTGTCCTAAAACATGATGACAGACACAAAAAAAAATGTAAAAAAAAGTAAAAACAAGGTGGGCAAGTGGGTGTCGCTCTGCTGTACAGTAGGTTACAAGTGGGTCACTGTATAATGGATGATATTAAATTTGAATTCAACGATATAATATCATTGTATAAGAAAATCGATTCTGAGCGGAGACGGTATGTCAGTCTAGGTATAAGACATATTATATACATATCTATGGTATACTTAACCACAATTGACCTATAATAGGTAAATATAATAAATTCCTAATTAATCATATCACAAAATCCATTATTGAACATTATCAAAATGTAAATACTTGTTGTCAAACCTTGATTATAAAAATTAAAAATGTATAAACTATATGATAAAATTGATTAATGATAACCGTTATTATTATTGTATCACTACATTATAATATTTGAAAGAAAAGTTTTAATTCTTAGTCCAACTCCTAATCATAGACCTATATTATAACAAGACTATAAATAGTGACATAAAAAACAGTAATAAAGCATTAAATTAAAAGGTTTAATTTAATTAAAAACAGTATATACCTAGCATGAACAGTGCCGGCGCTAGGGGAGGACAAATGGGACATTTGTCCAGGGCCCCGCGCTTGTTAAAGGGCCCCGTGATTTTTAATTATCATCTTAATACGAATACCGTGGTCTACCGTCGGATATTGCATTATTCTGCCTGCAGCGGGCGCGTACTTAGATATTAAACAATTTATTATTTTATTCAAACATTTTGATGAATTAATTTATTTTTAATTGATGATTTTATGTAGTTGTTAAAATAAATGTAAATTAATAAAATAACCAGCCCTTATGAATTTATTAGCCTACGATTTTCCACTCAAAGGTTTAACTGAAACTCACGCTACGCCAATAATTCTGTGCTGAGCGAGGTTTCATCAGGAGGAATCGCACTCGAATGTGTTGTCTCCGTTTACACAAGTAGGTAAGGTAAAGTGGGGGTAAGTGTGACGCAAAAATGAAAAGTTAATTTTGAATTTGACAATACTTTTTTTGTTTTTAACTTAAAGTTGTTATTGTTCCATAATGTAACACCTCTAGATATACATAATTGGAATTTATAGTCAACAAAGTTATATTATCACTCACCTAAGAATAATTTTTTTTTTTTTTAATTTTAAAACGTCACACTCGCCCCTTTTCGTGGGGCAAGTGCAAAATCGGATTATTTTTGCTATTAGTATTACATAAAATTATATATGGGGCAAGTGAATAACAAAGATAAAAATAAGCTTTAAGTTGATTTTAGTTTCATTAAAATATCTTGATTCATTAAGAATTGACAGAGCATTATTTAAATTTAATTATTTACCTATGTTATATATAAAAACAGTACTTTTTTTAAAATCCTGATTTAAAAAAAAGCTAAAATTTCACTACTCTCTGAGAACCTAAAGGCTATTACCTATGACCAAGGCCCCGCAATACCTAGCGCCGGCACTGAGCATGAATCATAAACATATAATTATGAATTATACTAGAACCATTACTCTCTCCTTTATTTCCCTATGGAGCTTGCATTATTATTTATTAGTATACCTTAGGGCTTAGACTCAATAGTACTTAAATTCTCGATTACCAACTTTTTATTAATAAGGTACTAGCTGATCACTTGCACTTCTTTTACCGTTAAATGTACCAACTTTATAAGACTCAAACTTTGTTCAATTCGTTATTTAATATTCGGTGTATGGTGTTCAAAATGTATCTTAACTTTTCTGTTGCCTGGGATAAAAATTCTGATTCGTAGCAATATATTATCAGGTAGGCAATCTACCTGTGGTAGATGGCGGAAACCGTGCTGTTTGTTCGTAATTTTATAATTTAACCCTAAATTATCAAAGTTATACCAAGTATGTCATTGAACTCCTGTTCAACGGCTGGACTAATTGTGAATGCTGACTCACAAACATTGTACCCAAGAATGTACTCTTAGATTTTAATCAATTAATTAGTTCTTTAGAATCAATTTTGTATCACAAATAATATACCTTATGACTGCAAAGGCGTAACCACTACCTGCCAGTTATCTGTTATATTATTTGGTGGCAGCACATCCTCGGCGGACCAATTATCCATTTTTTTTTTTGTAAGAATATACTAGTTAAAGTAAGTATAAAGATCTTTTCGACTTATTTAAACTCATAGCTCATAATTCCTACTCACGATGTAGATAATATAATAATATGTACATCGTGCATCTAGTTCTTACTCCTTCTCTGTGGTAGTTCTTATAATATGGGATATTATGGTATTTTGGGCCAATTTCAGTAAGTACTTGTAATAAATTAGAGCAACTTACAGGTACCTACATTAAAGTTTTTGTATGTAATCTGCGATAAAATATTTTAAATAACATCATGGAATTTACACCACGTCTAAATAGTATTTTTGGTAATCTACACCACACATTCATTTTTAATTATTGAAATTTAAACTAAATTAATCAAGCTCACATCAGTTATATCACATAAAACGAAAATTAAAAGGATGGGCTACATGCTTTTGTTGTCTCAGTCTTAGAAAAGTAAAACATAGCAAATATTCAATCACAGTGTGCCGTTAGTTTTGATATTAGAGTGAATTGTCCTATTATCATTGGTAAGAATATTATCTGTGTTAAGCTTCTTCGATTTTTTGATATTTTTATTTTCAAGCAAGAGATGGGCATGTGAAATTTCTCAAATTAAAAATGCTCATATTACGCTTGAAACATTAAAATATCGAATAAATGCCAACGCTTAAGCACATATAATATTCTTACCTAAAAGTTTGATAATAGGTTAATTCACTCTAATATCAAAACAAACGACAAAAAATCAATTAAAAACAATAATGAGCACTTTGTTCATTTTCCTCGTTACAACTAATTAAGAAGTGATCTTTATGATTAAATTTCACCAGAAAAATTACCAACACATAAGCTATCGTATACAATTTTTAAACGTGGCTATGATATATATAAAAAAAAAACATCCACTCTTCCTCTACATCAGACTAATTGTATATGATTTACAAGAGCTACTAGATACACAATATGCGAATAACCATAATAATATGTGCGAGGATTCAAAACTCTAATACCGTGTTAAAAATAGGGTTTGCTGTGAAGTAAACCAACACAGACTTGCCCATGAACTCAGGTACACTAAATCCGAAACACACCTATCGGCTATCGCTGATTTTATAACTGTTAATTTTTACCCAAGTGAAATCTATTACAATTTATACAGCTAGTATAATATTATACACGAAATGTTATCACTTATCATTAAACACATTATCAACACATACAAATTGAATGTGTGCAAAATATAAATTATTCTAACCACTAACCCAAATAAAAATGAAAAATAATACCTACCCAACAAAAATATATTAATAATAAATAAACATCACAATAACGTTGAACGCAATTGTTTTGTTTCCACGTTATTCTTTTTATCATCCCAAAGTCGTTAAATCGAATGTTTCATACACTACAAATTGAAATTTTCACGAACATAATATTATAATTGAGTGAATTTTCATGGTGTTTCCTATTGCAGCTCCATGTTTAATTTATAAAGAATAAAAACTGCACTGCACTTTTAGAACAAGTTATAAAATGTAGCCAATGCAAGTATTATATTGCACATTAGCACCGATGGGACTGTCGTATAAATCTATATAATTTGAAGGACCTTGACATTACTCGTCCGAAATCGTTTCTAAAATTTTCCAAAAAAACTCCAACAACCCCTATAATGTTGCAAGTTGTTGTAGTAATCCTACAATTGTTTTCTAATAATTGACATTTAAATTACAAATATACTACATATATTTTGACTTTTAAACACATTATCACTAACAAAGTTAAAAATATCAAGCTAGCTCTTACACATTATACTATTTTACTAGCTTCCCGTGTCAAAGATTTGTAAATTGTAACAGTAAAAAAAATGTAAATGCTACATTGCAACTAATATTGTAATAGTAATATATAATATTATTTAACCAATGGCGACCATTTAAATTAACTTTTTATTAAGCTATAAACTAAAATTTACTGTACTAAAATCTGATGAGAACCTATACTTTTCGTGACATTGTTTTTCACACAAATGAGCTTCTCTTTTATAATATATAATATAGATAATTTTTATACTAAATCGATGTGACAAAGTTAAATATTTAGATACCTCTTCAAATATAATATAATAAAGATAATATTTCTTTAGCATACTCCTATGTGGTACAAGCCTCAAGGCAATTATAGTGATGTGTGGTATTCAATTTAGTATTTAGACGAAAAAGAGATCATTTAAAAATAAAAACAATTTTTCACTTCGCCCAAAAAATATTCCGAAGTTGTAGATTGAGAACTAATATTACACAATTTATTTGTACATTTATTACTAATTTATAATTTTCCATTGCTTATATTTTAAAACATCGTTTTACTTTTTTATTGTCACCATAAACATATTGTCACCCCCTAACATAGGCCAGGGTGTGCTTTTTCCCTCCCGAACCACCCCTTCCGATACGGTCCCGTGTACACGAATCTATTCATAGGTGTAACTTTGATTTTTTTAAGACTGGAAATAATGTTAAAATTACGTCCAATCATAGGCCAAGGAAACTGAAATACCCTCAATACAATTGTTTTCTAATAATAAGCATAATTAGCACAATTAAATGTTTTTATTCAAATATTTAGTAGATAGGTAATCATTGGCAAATATTTTGGTTACACTATAAAAATAATATTTTCAATTTTGTATGCACTTCCAATTATATTCAAATGCAGTGTGAAATTTTATTTTAAAGAAACCTATCACTTATTAAACTTCTTTGTAAACATAAGGTACTTATATAAATATATACAAATAAATAATATTATTTATATTGAGTATTTATTTTGTTCAAGTGGCCAAATCCGATCTATTTGTTATTTGTTAATGAACTACATACTTACTGTGGCCGTAAATTGTACCTATTTCCCTCCCGTTTTCTTGTATCATACGGCTCGGTTATTTAGCAATCACTTTATAGTATATTATAGGCATTTAAAAAATGTTAAAAGATTTAAAAATACAATTTATTATATTATGGATTTAATAAATAATAATATATACATTTTTCCAAGTCTAATGCCAATATACAACGTAATGCATATTAACAACATAACAAGGTAATAAAACTGTGAAGTGTGTTAACAGTGTATGGTGCACGGTATTAAATTTTTTATTTATTTATTATATGCACACAACGCTGAAGGCATTAACGTATAAGCGTGTATTATAATATATTATGGGTAGGTTTACATTTGGGTAAATCTATTATATCATTACGTTTGCCCGGGTACAGATACAGAGTTGATAATAAGGATGAAAAAAGTCATAAGAATGTAATTTATAAAATACAATATATTAATGGACGAGCATAATTAAAGGGAAAAGTGCCCAACTATATAATATCATAAAAGCGGCGGGTGCGCTTTATCAGGCAACAACGCTATATTATAACACACTTAGCAATGAGTTTATGCATGAAAAGACTACCGGAATCAAGTATGTACCCGACGAACAATATTATTTTTTTGATGACATCAAGAGCTAATAATAAAGTATTTGATAAAGGTAGATAATTTTATAAGGAATCTTGTATCACATTTTAAAATCTTAGATTTAAAAAGAAAAATTTTTACGAATTCTTAACTCAAAATAATTTGCTAATTTTCGTGATTTTTCCATATTTTGTCAATTTTCGAACTTTAAATGCTTATAAAAAAAAACTGTGACTAAGGATTTTTAAATTTTTCATCTGCTTTTGAAACAATATACTAGGAGCCTTCTATTAAATTTTCAAGCTTTTTACCAACAAATAAAATTTTATTGATATTTTTAGAAAAAAAACTAAAAAAAATGGAAAATGAAAATGTCTCTAAACAGTTCAAAATAAATCAAAATATTTTGAAAATGTTATCGTGTATATAAAATGCAAATATAAACAACCAGTGAATATTTCATGTATATACGTTCATTTCCTTTAGAGTTACACCAAAAACCAAAATCGATTTTTTGGAATACCGATTTTGCTTAAAAATTCCCGTTTTTCCTTAATTTTTATGTTATTTTTCCCGGCGCTTGTGAAAACTGATGGAAAATTTTTACTTTTGACAACCCAAAGTAACAACAAGATTCACTTTCCTATCAGAAAAGCTACTGTTGAAGATAATCCAAGCACTTTTACTGTCCTAAAACATGATGACAGACACAAAAAAATATTTTAAAAAAAGTAAAAACAAGGTGGGCTAGTGGGTGTCGCTCTGCTGTACAGTAGGTTACAAGTGGGTAACTGTAAGAAAGTCAAATTAAATTTTTATGAGCGCTTCAAACCCAAATTTTTACAACATTTGATATTCACTCGATTTCTCATGTAGCGATTTCCTTATTTTGTTGTAATTCAAAAACAAATAACTGTAGATACATGAACATTTCACTGTATGTTTATATTAGCATTTCCTATACACCATACAATTTTGAAAATATTTTGACTCTTTTTGAGCTGTTAACGGACATTGTCAGTTTTAAATTTTTTCAGTTTTTTTTTATAAATATCAATTAAGTTTTATGTGTTGGGCCAAAAAGTGTAAAAATTTAATACAAGGCTCCCTGATATATTGTTACAATATCAGTTGAAAAATATTTAAAATACATAGGCACAATTTTTTTTCATAAGCATTTAAAGATCAAATTTTGACAAAATTTATCAATTTAAAATTGAACAGTTATTTTGTAGTTAAAAATTTATAAAATGTTCAACTTTTATATCTAAGAATTAAAAACTTAAAACAAGATTTCACGTTAATAGTTTTTTCTATTACCAAAAAATCTAAAAAATACAGAAGCACAGTTTATTTTAATAGTCATTTTAAGTTCAAATTTGGACGAAATTACATAATTAAAAAACCTAGAATAACTATTTTAGTTATTTTGTTGTGATTATATAATGTTATTCGTGGGTACTTGAAACTTCTAAAGTAGGTATACTATTATACATCTTTGATAGTATCACGGTTTGATGTTAATGTATAATGAGTTATAACTTATAAGTACCTAATGGATATTGTGATAAGATTAATTTGGAATTTATTATAGTTACCTATTATAGGTCAATTTTTTGTTTAATATAATAGAGAATATGTCTTATACCTAGACTGACATACCGTCTCCTCTCCGAATCGTTTTTCTTGTACAATGATATTATATCGTTGAATTCAAATTTAATATCATCCATTATACAGTGACCCACTTGTAACCTACAGTACAGCAGAGCGACATCCACTTGCCCACCTTTTTAGTATTGAGGATAAGTTATGCTAACGCGGTACGTCCTCCGTCCCTCGATTAACTCGAAAAAAAAAAATTAAAAAAAATTAAAAAAAAAGGATTTTTTGTATTTTTTGTTATAGCACCCACGGAAATACATAATCTGTGAAAATTTCAACTTTCTAACTTTCATGGTTCATGAGATACAGCCTGGTGACAGACGGACGGACGGACAGACGGACAGCGGAGCCTTAGTAATATAGGCTTCCGTTTTACCATACGGAACCCTAAAAACTTACGTATTACATTTTTAAGCTTCTTGACCGTATAAATAATTTTTATTGAAATTTTTAGAAAAAAAAAATTTTAATTAATTAAATACAATCCAAGTGAGGACGGTATAACCAAGCTGGTTACCAAACAATTTTAATACATTTTCATTTTTTTTCTCCAATTATTTTAAAAAGCACTCAGAACTTTCAATTTCGACCTCCTATAAGTACCAACTAGATCCAATGTGCTTCCAAAAATATACATCAGGCATCGAAGCTTATGATCAGGGCATTTTGTCTACCAGATAAGTTGAAAAGTTACAAACATTTTAAAATACCTCAAATAAGCGTCTGAAATCATTAGACTGGACAAAATAAAAATTACTAATTTTCAAGCCCCTCCCCCCCATTGAAAAATCCTGCGTACGCCTCTGCCTACTTACCTATAGCGTGGCCAGATAACAAAAATAATAAATAAATTAGTCTTAACTACAGATATATATATGCATCAATATGATATTTTTGAATAAAGTATTACTTATTTACAATAAATAGAAACTCTAAGTTATTAAATTAATTTTAAATTCAACTTACAAGTAAAGTTAAAAAGTAAAAAAGCAAATTATATTTTAAAATAGTGTTCACACGCACAGTCGAGAAGATAACGCGATAGATGGCGGACCCCGTGCTGTTTGTACTTAACTTTATAATTTAACTCTAAAGTATCAAAGTTATACCAAGTAAGTCATTGAACTCCTGTTCAACGGCTGGACTAATTGTGAATGCTGACTCTGTCGACCAATGGCATTGTTTTATGTACGTAACTCATATGTGAGTATAATACGCTCAATATTTACGTAATTGCTATACATATAATATCAAAACACAGTGTACAAAAAAATTAAATGCATTGAATGAAAACACTGATTTCAAGGCAACCAATAATTATTATTATAATAGCTTTAAAACCCGTGATGACCATTTATAAACAAAAAATAATAATTATTTTTTCAACAAACATGCCCGATTAACCAACAGCAATCAATATAACATAATACACTGTTGTGCGACGGTGTATTTTTACATCCAGATTTCCAATTTTTAGATGGATTTCCCTAAATTTTTCTTTCGTAAAAACCTTCTTCTGTCGATTAACATCTTAAAAAAAATTTAAGCCAAATCGGACCAGCCGTTCTAGAGTTTTAGGGAGACTAACGAACAGCAATTCATTTTTATATATATAGATAGATTAAGCACAATAGCAACGAACCTAATACAGTTCAACAAAACATCTCAAATCCCAATAGGTACCTATAATTTATAGGTATTATAATAACTGTTAGACCTGAATGCCCGATGATATTTCGTAGGTATACATATTTACATGATCATTTGTTGAAAGGAAGTCTTTACATTTAAATGTTAGTTTATTTATTAGATAATAATATATAAATTGGATCAAAATGCATGTATATATTACATATAATTAATTGTTACTGAAATTACTATTTTTAGTTATTACTATCAATTGTATTTATTTACAACTTATTATTTTTATAATTACTATTATATTCTTCTTATTATTATTATTATATAAACTTTTTTTTAGGGACTCCGTCTTTCAAAACAAGGATTTTTATCCTTAGTGATGGACAAAGCAGTGTAAAAAGAAAAAAAGTAATCAAATTTTTGTAAACACCAATACTGCTAAATAAATAAAGACTATTATAATATTATATTATACATAATATAATATATAAATATATTTAAATATATTAGTTATAACTGAATATTTCACATTGAAGTATTTTAATAATATTCTTGTATTTGTTACTTATGTACAAGTACAAATATTGTGGTGGCATCTGTACAATATACATGAATCAAAGTAAAACATTTTGACAAACATTTCAGGTAATCTGTTGGTCCAAAGTACTCTTCGATCAATTTCATACTTATCCTATGCACAATATATCACGAGCATAATAGTTTTGTTTTTTTAGATCTAAGTCCTTGTTAGCCTGTTTAAAAAATATATTCTGTATTTTAAATCTTAAAAACTTGCATATCTAAGGATTGAAAATTTAAAACAAAGTTCCACGTAAATAGGATATAATATTTTATAAATTACTTTTTTCACAATAAGATCATCAAATACACTTAGTCATATATTAGACTAACTGACCGTCTTCGCTCAGAAACGTTTTTATATACAGATTATACACAGGTAATATACAGGGTTATGATGAAAATTTATTATATACATGAAATACAATTAATATGTACAAAAATAGTAAATATTATATACAGCGTTATGATAAAAAATTATTATATAGGTACATGGAAATAAAATTATATGTAAAAAATAGTAAATAGGTACTATATACGACGACGACGACGACGACGACGACGACGACGACGACGACGACGACGACGACGACGACGGGGACCGGCTAGAAGGAGCGTCGGTGAATAAACGCACCAAGCGCAGGTTAACGTCGAACGAACTGCCACTTTTACAAACCGTGGACGACAAGGTCGAAGCAGCACGTTTACAAAGGACTCTGCCCACGGTTCCAAGAAGTAAACCAAGACTTGAGATACTGAAGAAAATGTCTTCAGTGCTGAGAACGCTACGACGACCTGCAGAAGGTCAAATCCTGGAACGGCCACTCCTGTGCAAGTCCTGACGTGTAAGCCTACTATCGACCCTGGAATGCAGCTAGCACTATTTAAAAGCAAGAGCGTGGTTAAGACTTGAGGTCTAGTATTCATCTGTAACGCTTTAACCGAAGCCCTGCGAGTGGCGGCTTGCGGCGGTCGCTGAACTTCGTGTTCACTGTCGCTTTACCACTGAAGATCGTCATAACGGCCGGCCAGATTGCTGCTCTGGGGCTTGTCCCGGTGGCGTAATTTTAAATCGTGTCACGGTGGCTCCTCGATATGCCGTTATCATTATTTAAGCCAAATCACATTTCATACCTTTGCGAGATTAGACTGCGATAGTGTGAGACATAGAGTAATACACACCAGAGTATAGAGTAATATATTACTCTATGGTGTGAGACTACAAATACAGGCGTCTCGCGACAAGATAATTTCCGATACCAAATTCTTATCAAACCTTGTTATCACTCTACCAAAATGGACGTGGTCTACCGTAATAATATTAAAGTAATAAAGTACAATATAAGTATAATTTAAAGTATATATTTTTTATTACCCTGTGACCCACTTGGGGAGGTGTTGCACAGCAGGTCGGGGGATATTTTCGATTTGCGGAGCGGAGCGACGGCGCCGAGAAGCGTAGCGACGAGTGCCGCTAGCACCGCATCACTGTACGATGTTTTTTCAAATTGGTGGCTCGGTGCAACAAAAATGCTATTGATTGAAAAAAACATCGTACAGTGATGCAGTGCTAGCGGCACTCGTCGCTACGCTCCTCGGCGCCGTCGCTCCGCTCCGCAAATCGAAAATATCCCCCGACTTGCTGTGCAACACCTCCCCAAGTGGGTCACAGGGTTGAGAAAATTGCATTTTTGTTGCATTGATAAATATAAATCCCAGCTATATAGGTAGAACACATAACATTGATAGACCGCATACTATACTCATGTTTATAGTTACGTAGCACACAAAACGGAGGTAGACCGCATATTGGGAGATAGCCCACGGTCTTATATACCGTGCTAGTATACTATATAATAGCACAGAACAATAATAGTCTATTTAGTCTTATATACCGTGCTACCTAGTATAAATTATAAATTATAGGTCTTTTTGACTACTACACCTTGAGGTATTGCAAATGGTTAATCTGCTAAGTGATAACAAGGTTTGATAAGAATT
Source organism: Macrosiphum euphorbiae (assembly GCA_949089665.1). Classification (NCBI taxonomy): domain Eukaryota; kingdom Metazoa; phylum Arthropoda; class Insecta; order Hemiptera; family Aphididae; genus Macrosiphum; species Macrosiphum euphorbiae. The sequence goes on from CARXXK010000001.1 coordinate 29,849,136, forward strand.
TGGTATCGGAAATTATCTTGTCGCGAGACGCCTGTCTACAAATACACTGAAATCTAATCTAATCTAATCTCGCAAAGGTATGAAATGTGATTTGGCTTTAACACAGATATCTATATAATATAGATATCTGTGGCACGATTAAAGATATACAGGTTGCACATCGCCCTATAGTAAACCGCTTCCAGACTGATTTACAAAGTGACTATAAAAATCAGCTGTTAATAATTAACTAGTGGCGCTTAATGTCAACACTCAACCATATGTGTCGACATTTAGAACTAATTTTACACCTATATATCTATAATTGGTTAATTGTAATACTGCCGCTTGGAGCGCCACTGGTTAATTATTGGTAGTCATTTCGTATTTCACCTTATCAGTAGTCGATGTGCAACCTGTATATATTTAATCGTGATCTGTGGGCTTAAATAATGATAACGAGATATCGAGGAGCCACCGTGACACGATTTAAAATTACGCGTCCCAGTGACGAGGATATTGCCACCACAGTCAATAGAAATCTTCAACGTCGTTAAAGGAAGGTCAGTACGACCGGAGGCCTTGTCAGCTGATGACAACAGCGGGGACCAGCTAGAAGGAGCGTCTGTGAATAAACGCACCAAGCGAAGGTTTGCAGCTTTTTTAGAAGTCGGCTTCTTAAAATTGGCCGAAGGTTGTGCTGTTGTTGTGCTGCACCTTCAGTGGATAAAATTTGGTGCGGATAGAAAACTGTCCACCCTATATGGTATTTATCTCCCCCGTGTAAAGCTCTTAAATTGTTTCTCAAGGTATAGTTTTAAGACATTATGTTAGTTATATTACTTGCCCAACAGACTTATATTTAATATTTTGTACCTATATAATATTTTCCATGTGCGACACGGTTTGTAAAAATGCTAGTTCGTTCGGCATTAACCGAATATCATTCATGTCTGCAATATTTTGTTCTGTGTTGACGCATAAATCCAAATCTGTTGAGATTAGGTTATTTTATTGAAAATTATCCATCGCAATAAATATTAAATCAAACTTGACGAGTTGATATAATAATAATTTAATGACACGAGAAAATCGGATTATCAAATAACAATGCGATGACGACTCAATCGATTTTCGTGGCAACAAAATATAATAATATTATACGGCCAACAAATTATTATTTTTTCTTCATATACGTTATAGGTACTTATATAATATGAATATAAAGAAAAAAAATTTGCTCTGCTGTACAGTAGGTTACAAGTGGGTCACTGTATAATGGATAGTATTAAATTTGAATTCAATGATATAATATAATTGTATAAGAAAAATGATTCTGAGGGGAGACGGTATGTCAGTCTAGGTATAAGGCGTATTATATACTTATCTATGGTATTAAAAAAAATTGACCTATTATAGCTAGGTACCTATAATAAACTCCGAATTAATCATATCACAATATATATTAGGTAGGTACTTATAATGCGTTATATATCAACAAAACCGTGATACTATCACAGATATATAATAGTATACTTTAGGAGTTTCAAGTACCCACAAATAATATTATACAATCACAACGACATAACTAAAATAGTTAGGTATTCTAGGTTTTTTTTATGTAATTTCATCCAAATTTGAACTTAAAATGACTATAAAAATAAACTGTGCTTATGTATTTTTATATTTTTTGGTAACAGAATAAACTACTTCTGTGGAATCTTGTTTTAAATTTTCAATCCTTAGCTATAAAAGTTGAACATTTTATAAATTATTAACTACAAAATAATTATTCAATTTTAAATTTGATAAATGTTGTCAAAATTCGATCTTTAAATGCTTATAAAAAAAAATTGTGCCTATGTATTTTTAATATTTTTCAATTTCTATTGTAACAATATATCAGGAGCCTTGTATTATATTTTCAAGCTTTTTTAACCAACAAATAAAACTTTATTGATATTTATAGGAAAAAAAACTAAAAAAATTGAAAACTGAAAATGTCCGTAAACAGCTCAAAAAGAGTCAAAATATTTTCAAAATTGTACTTGTACACTGTATAGGAAATGCTAGTATAAACATTCAGTGAAATTTTCATGTGTCTACAGTTATTTGTTTTTGAATTACAACAAAATAAGGAAATTACATAAGAAATCGAGTGAATATCCAATGTTGTAAAAATTTAAATTTAACCGCTCATAAAAATTTAATTTTACTTTCCGGTAGAGATTTTTTTATTGATAAAGGTAGACAAACTCCTTATGAGTAATCTTGTATTACATTTTAAATCTTAGATTTAAAAAGAAAAATTTTTACGAATTCTTAACTCAAAATAATTTGCTAATTTTCGTGATTATTCCATATTTTGTCAACTTTTGAACTTTAAATGCTTATAAAAAAAAATTGTGACTAAGGATTTTTAATATTTTTCATCTGCCTTTGAAACAATATACTAGGAGCCTTCTATTAAATTTTCAAACTTTCGCAACCAACAAATTTTATTTTATTTTATTATACGTTCATTTCTTTTAAAGTTACACCAAAAACCAAAATCGATTTTTTGGAAAACCGCGATTTTGTGTAAAAACTCCCTTTTTTCCTTAATTTTTATGTTGTTTTTCCCGGCCAATTTTTACTTTTGACCCCCCCAAAGTACCAACTAGATTCACTTTCCTATCAGAAAAGCTACTGTTGAAGAAAATCCAAGCACTCTTACTGTCCTAAAACGTGATGACAGACACAAAAAAAAAATTAAAAATTATAAAATTAAAAAAAACACACAAAATTGTAAAATCAATACACTCATCGTTTCACTCAGAATCTAAAATAGTTAAAATGTTACGGTACATGTTTGTGGGGATTTTGAAACATTTACCTCCGTCGGGCCACCCGCAAAAAAAATTTTGGTTTTTATCATAAAAACCTCTCAGCCCAACCATTTTGATCTGTAATCTATATATAATTTAAGTATAGACCATGTGTACATGAATAAATGCATGCATATATTAAAATAAATAATTACATACTTTTTAATAAAGTTTTAAAATGTACTTTTTCTATTAAATTCATGAAATAACCTGCTTAGACGTATAATACTCAAAATTACAATCTTTAAAAGTTCATAACCTTGGAACTAAGACTAGCCGACAAAGTCTGATTGCACCATTGTGTAACTCGTTGAAATATACAAATATAGGTTTCTGAAAAAAATTCCCAAAAACCGAGCTAAACTGCATTATTTCAATATATTGGTGCAATATTGCAATAGTGATTGGTATTTATTACCTGAAAGTTATATTATCTGGATTTGGGTTTTTATTTGTTGTTTCTATAAAATATACTATATTAGTAAGTACCTACCATTAAATAATAAGTAGGTACATAAATTTGGTTCTCCAGTTAAAAAAAAGTCGTGGGGCGATCCGAAACACAAATCCGGGGGGGAGGGGTGGCTCGGCGCGGCGCAGTGGCTGAAATCAATTACGCAATGTGATTGAAAGTAAGCAATGGTCGCTGCCACTAGTTCTCGGATGGGTGACTACCCGTGTTAGTAGTACGCAAAAACCTTACCACACATACACTTGTTCTTACTTCTTAACCGACCGTACCAACCATCCCAACATTAATATGTACCAACCCTACAGGCTTATGACCTCAGTCATCGAAGCCTTAAACCTAATAAAAATATATATATATATATATATACAAAGTACCTACCTATATCAGTAGGTAATAGTACCTATATAGGCTATAAATAGTAATATTTATATAATTAAATAAGTAGGGACATACCTAATTAATATACTTCGCAAGTTTTAAAGAAAAAGTCATGGGTGGGATACGACCCCCCCCCCCTTAATTTTGCCACTGAATATTGGTACTTACATGAAATATGAATAAAATATATTTATAATTTTAAATATGTTTAATTTATGAAATAAGTTTTCCACCGAGCAAAAAATTGTTTTATCGATATTAATTATAGAAAATAAACTAAAAAAATCAAGAATGTCCATATCTTTATTCTTTACCAGCTGCCTACAGCATCAACAACTAAAGCCGGGACAACACGATGAGATAGTGATAATTATTTTTTTGGAACCTCGTAAAAACATTATGAAGAACTGCATATTGATGCAAACCTACTGGTTACTGATATACTTTATAAATTTCAAATGTACCATACTAGCTGCAAATATATAAATGCATCATCCAATCAATCCAATCAAGTGGAGTTCATACTAAAGCATTTTGCATTTTAATGAGGGAGTATAAAAAGGACGATATAGTAGTTTCACTTACAATATTTCCACTGATTATAATATTCCAACCGACAGTATTTGATCCAAAAATAATTAAGCCGATAGTATTTTATCCGAAAAATATTATTGATGAACCATATTTTTGTATAGTTTCAGTACGAATTTAATATTAACGTATTCCTATAAAAACCTTGATATTGAAAATGTATTACCTATGTAGGTTTATTTAGTCATTTAAATATTTCTTACTCTATGATTTGAATCTTGGATGTACTAAAAACTGTTACATAATTATCAAATGACAATTTTCGTAAGTCCGGTGGTCATCAAGTTATCAAGTTTGTATAGAAAAGTTACGTTTATTACGTAAACAATTTTTTTTGAATATATATTATATAACTAGCTATAGTAATTATATATCTATATTAAATTACGAATCTTTAACATTTAGAAAAATGTACCTATGCGTATACAGGCATACAGCAGAATAATCTACTTCACTATACGTATACTACCGACCTATATTCCAACTTAAAACTGTTTAAACATTATTATAAAGATTATAATATTGTGGCTATCTTAATATTTACTTAATAATTTATACCCTATAAAGTATAAACATATACCCCAACTTAACAGCAATTCAGAATAATCTCGGTGGGGCTATATCTTCTAAATAATTGTAGCATATGATTTATAGTTTTGACACTTAGGTACCTAAATATTACAAATATATTGGCGAGAGTGAAGGGAGGCTTGGCTCTCTATAAGCCCCCTCAAAAGATGTGCTTTTTGTTTTATAGGCGATGGGTGTCCAAAAACACCTCAATTTGTTGGCCTCATTTTGTTATTAATGGATTTAATAATCATTAAAGTTTTTTGAAAATTGTTATGTAATATCCAGTTTCCTAACATTTACTTACCTACTTAATAACTAGGTAGATACCAGATACTATAATAGGTTAATGCTACAGAAAAAGTAGATATTATTATTCGTTAATAATTTTTACGTGCAATATTTCTATATTAGACATTTCTAAGTAAAATGTAGTTTAAAGATAAATCGAAAATTATCCTTGTCTTCCGGAACATGTCATGTAGGTACCCTTTTTCATCATAATATGTTTATATCACCATTTTTTATAAATTATAAAAGTTTCAAAACATTTTTACTTTTTTGAGCTATAACTAGGTGTAAATATATCAAAAAAAAAAAAATTGGGAACAGGTCCACTTCCTATTTACCTATTATTTAAAATATATAGGTAGTAGGTACTTTGGTGAGTTTATTCAATATTGTTTATTTATTATTAGTATATATTATTTGCAAACAAAAACAACAGATTTTACAGAATTACTAACTATTACTTTACAAATGATGCATTGTACATTTTGTTCAGTTGTAACTTGTAAGTACCTATATTTAAAAAGAATCTAAGACTCATTCCACGTTCACTGAGTATAAAAGGTTTATTATATTATAAAATTATTCAATATAAAAAAAAAACATTAATATAAAGAAAAAAGTAGGTACATACAATTTATAGTTTATGCTAATAAAATATAATAATATTTAATTATAATCAGGATAAATTATAATAATTTAATTTTAAACATAAAAAAAGGATATTAATAACAAATTTTAAAAATATACAAGAAGAATAATATTCTCAATTAATGTGAGTGGTACCTATATACTATTGTCCTCAATTCCTCATAATGAATATCATATGGCACATTTGTTCCTTGTCAGTTGAGCTATAAGATTTGACCACTTACAGTATATAAATAAAACAAAATTCTGAACTGGCAAATATATTTAGGTATACATTGGTTATTTGTTATACTTTATCAAATAGTTAATGTTTATTATATCATGCTTTCCTAAGTAGGTACAGTTTTATTTTTTAGATTCTGAGACCTGAGGGGAGTGAAATAATATACCTATTGGTTTTACAATGTCTTTTTATTTGTCTGTCAGCAACATTTTTGGTACTAAAAATGCATATTTTCAGCATTATATTATTTTATTATTTAGCGTATTTTCGAATAGAAAAGTAAATCTAGTTGGTTCTTCTGGGAGGTAAAAATTCCAAGTAATTTAAGAAAGTTTTAAAAGAAAAGATAATATAATTACACAAAACCAATTTTTGAAAATATCGATTTAGTTTTTTTGGTGTAACTCAATATCCAATAACAGTACACTTGAAATTTTCACCAAATATTTATATTAGCGTTTAATATAGGTAAATCGTGACATTTTCGAAATATTTTGACTCTTTTAGAGCTAGTTAAAGCCTTGAGAAATTTTTCGAATTTCGTAAATTGTTTTTCTATTATTCTCGATAAAAACTAAAAATTGACAAAATTCATAAACATTTAGAACATTTTCAAACTATTTTTCAGTTCATTTCAGTTCATAAAAGTTATTTATTTCATAGCTAACATTAGACACTTCAACAGAAGGTTCCCAACAAGTTTTACTACCTCTATCAAAAATAAAAAGCTCAGTGGAATGTTACGCTATTTATAGCCCATGAGATATTTCCGATTTTTATTAATTTTTATTTTAACTATTAAATTTGATTACTTATACAACTAGGTACGCTTGGCTGATACAACGTCTCCGGTCAGAATCGTTTTTCGTACACAATGATTTATCATTGAATTCAAATATAACACATCCGACATCCATCCATTACAATGACATGATGCTGATCATCATTACAATTAATACACCTTTTTAACATTTCAGTTGTTCTTTGCCATTATCTCAGTTTACCTCAGTTATATGCTTGTAATAATTTAATGTATTAATTCATGCAAATTGGTAATAAATCATCAATTTGAGTAACATTGAATAGGTAATTTTTTATCATCTTAATCAAAATTTAGCAATAGAATATTATAAACATAATAATAATAATATATATATATATATACTATAATATTATATATTAGTATATACGCCCACTATAATATGAATATAGTTTGTGGTAGGTATATCGTATATATTAATATATTACCTATAATTAATGATACCAGTGCAACATAATTTATAATATTATTATAATATAAGCATATATTCAATATTCATCACTTCATCAGTGAAATATTTACATATTCTATTAGTAGGTACGTAATCACTTATCTAGTACCTATTCCAATTTCAAAACCTATAATATGGGAATATACAACTTAAATACTTATTCTTATAATAATCATCTAACCAAAATTATTTCGGGACACTTATCAAAAAACATGTCCACAGTTGAAAATTATTTATTTCGTTGGGTATTTTTTAAGTAAATTTATGACGGTAACTCAGACCATTTGTATTCTGAATATATTCAGAGCAGTGGCGTACTTCGCATTTTTTTAGAAAGTGACAAAAATTTTGGCATACATAGCCCGACAGCCATGGAGGGCTACAATAATTATATAATAATACATGTATTTAAAGAGCCATGCTAGCGGATCTGTCCCGAGATCCACCCCTATAAATATGCCCCTGATTCAGGGACTAGCACATATATATTTAGTACCTATTTCGTTTACTTGATCACAAACAAAATTAAAAACACGAATTTTCAATATTTTCCATATAATCTGTGACCTGTGGTTATATCACAGAACCATAACGGCATAACGGCTAGATCCAAAAAACGTTTCACATTCAATTTAAAAGGAGAAATTATGCACTTGTCTCGCCTTTAAATAGATAAAAAAAATTAGCTAATGATTTCTAGGTTGATTTATTTAATTTGCATGCTTTTGATGGATTTTGAGATTATATTACCCATTATACATAGTATTATATAATATACTAGCTGCCCGATCTTCCTCCGGAAGAAATTATTTTTTTATAATTTAATTTAAAAACATAAGCCTATTTTTTGGCTATACAAATAATACAATATAATTACATATTGTAGTTATTGTTATTGCTAATTTCTGAAAATTATATTTCCTACATTTAGAATTCAACCACTGGAGTGGTACATTTTATTCTTTTTATTATAGAATAGAGATAAGGCAGAAAAAAATGTAACAATAAATTATTTGTTCAATGTATAATATACATATATATTTCAAATGGAAAAATGCAAGTGCAAACAAATAAATAATTAATAATCATAATAACAATAATAAATACAGTGTGATTCCTTTTAAAGGTAACACTAAATAATTCTGTCCAGTGACATCGGATTAATATGCGGTTTTCGGGAGGGGATAGGGAATATACATATAAATACAAATTTCTTGATGATTTTTACATTTTTCGATCTTTCCAGGTTTAGTAATTCAGCACTTATTTTATCATCGACATCATTTGGTCTAATTTTATCAACTAACCAAACCAGTAAGGCAGTAAATGAACATGAGGAAGACCCTAAATAATGAATAATTATACGTAGAAAAATAATAATAATTAAATAATACTATTCATTTATTACCACTTTTTTGCCACTCAACAGTAGGTATACATATAACACTGAGTTTCATCAAATATCCGATGTTTCACAATTAAGTTCATTAGAACTTTAATTTTTTGATGAAAAACTCTAGCGATAATGTCGTGTCTGTCTTGTGTAGTTTGACCATGTTTGAGTTCTCTTTTTATTTCCATCCAATTTGGATTACATGTAAATGTAATGAACAAATTTGGTGTCCCAAAATTACGAACGTAAGTCATGGCATCCATAGTTTTTTCGTGCATGTATCTAATAATTAATAGTATGTACAATATTTTAGATTGTTAAAATTAATATTACAGTACATTTTTCGTAGCAATTTTAAGTTATAAGATACAAAATATTTTATTACCTTGGACCTCCTGTAAATGAAGAAGGTAAAATAAAAAGTTGTCCAATGTCATTCACTTGACCATCATTTTCTATAGCATCACGTAAATGAATATAATCTTCCGCTCTTAATTTTGATTGATTATTCCGTATAAATAAAAGCCGTTCTGATTCTATTTTGGCATACATATCAACCTTAAAAAAAAATTACATTCTTTTTGTATTATTATAATGTTTATACATGTTTTTGATTAAGTTGAAAAAATATTGTTTACTTACCCAATATTTATTAATAAGTTTTCTATAATTATGTAAATGATTGTAGATATGATGCCTCACCATCAGTCTATAATGTTTTGAAGAAACAGTTTTATGACTATTGTATTCATTTAAATTAACATTAAATGACAAAATATCAATAGCATAACCATCTTCACCGTGTAGAAATATCAGTGGATTGTAGAGGATTGTAGTGGATTCTAGAGAATCATAAGACCTTAAAAACACATAAGTAAAAATTAAGAAAAAATGTACAGTGTATACACTTTAAAAGGAATTTACCTATGAGTTTCACTTATTCGTTGTAACTTTACGTCTTTTCTAGATAAAATTATATCGCGATTTCCATATTCTTCTCCAATCATTACTACAGCCATTCCTACTTGAGATGGTGCATTAAATCTACCTCTATGTTGACCTTGAGGAACCATATTTGCATTTATGACTAATCGGTATTGATCAGTGGGCATAATATGATCCAATGCAGTTTTGAACTTAGTAATTAAAGGATTGATATTATGTAACAATAATTGCAAATCTCTTATAATATCTAAATGTATAAATATATAAATTAAAACGTTTTAAACAACAAATATATTATACAATACAATTACCTTTATTCAATCCACTGCAAATACCCATTCGCACATCAATTTGTTCCTCTTAGTCATCCATAAAATAAACTTGTAAATATTTATGATTTGTATTTGGTAAAGGCATCCACGACCCGGCTAAATGATACACTTGACTTCTTATTTTAAATGTAGGCATATCATTTTCGACAATAGTTTCTGCTGCTTCAAATGAGGTCATATGAAATGCATTGTTATATTTATTAATATTTTCTAAAAAGTGTTCTGAAATACTTGTTGAACTTTCCAAAAGAGTTTTCATTGGTTCTGGTGGTTCATCGATATTAGGAATACAAACAGTTCCATTTAAACAACACATACACATACCAGCAGATTCTCCTTTAATTAAGAAAATAATATAAAACGTTTTCAAAATTTTAAAAATGTATACACTAATAAACTACCTTTGAATTTCATTGCATTGCAATATTGACAAATTACATCCATTACACCGATACAAACATCATCGTCGTCATAATATGGATGCTTAGAGGTTGATATAAATAGGCAGACCGGAATTTTACCCACTTGAACGGTATATCACCTAAAGTATATGCATTTATAATAATAAATAGTAGTGAAACATAGGCGAAGTATAATAAACAGATATATTATTTAATAATGTATATATACCACATACCAAATAATGTGGGTTCAACATTTGGTCTTAACCTCTTACGCTGTGTAGTAAAAAACATATTGGTTTCAAAGCGACAATTGCACACTCTAAAGTTTTTATTATTCGTACGAATATTGTTTTCGCGTTCCAATAAATCGGTCCTGTTGCAACTATTAAGCCATTGTATTAACCTATAAAATATATTTAAATCATTAGGTGGGACGTGGGTACACTTTATAGAATTATTAATTACAATTATCAAGTATTAGGTGTTATTAAATACCTCCCTCCTCCATTTTGAATTGCATACGATGGAATTGCCTGAATGCAATTTGAACGAAGTTCACAATTATTATTATTATTATTATTGAAATAATATATTTAATTAACACTTGAGAAAAAAATTAGATCTGTTAGTAATGCTATACAACAAACGACTGAACGATTGGAGTTAGAAATGTCGATCTCTTCGATCGAATAAATAAGGGAGCGCGCATGCGTATTAAAAACTTTATTTATTATTTTTTTTTATTACCTTTGTACATTATTATAGGTCAACGATTATAAAATAAACAAAAAAAAGAAAAAGACATCGTTATCGGTGAATATATGAAAATAATTGGTAATTAGTTAATTATTATTATTATTATTTTTATGAGGGTTCAAAACCGGTTTCCTTCGTCTCCAAAATCAAGTTAGATTCTTATATATATAGATTATATTATTTTTTCATTTAATATTTTGATTATTTAGTATTTTTTTATTATGATTATTATTATTCTATCAAGATATTATTATTTGAATTATTATCTTAGATATTTTAGATTCTGAGTGAAACGATGAATGTATTGATTTTACAATGATGTGTGTTTTTTTATTTTTTTTTGTGTCTGTGTACACGATAAGTAGTCGAAATAATGCTTCGATTTTCGACTTCAGTATCTTGTTCGATTGGAAAGTGAATATCGTTGGTGCATTGGGGAGGTCAAAATTTAAAATTCCCAGTACTTTTCAAAAGCGCCAAGAAAAACAAAAGAAAAATGAAGGAAAAACGAGAATTTTTATGCAAAATCGATTTTTTAGAAAATTGAATTTGGTTTTTGGTGTAACTTTAAAACAAATGACCGTAGATACATGAAATTTTCACTGGTTGTTTATATTTGCATTTTCTATACACGATAACATTTTCAAAATATTTTGATTTATTTTGAACTGTTTAGGGACATTTTCATTTTTCATTTTTTTTTAGTTTTTTTTCTAGAAATATCAATAAAATTTTATTTGTTGGTTAAAAAAACTTGAAAATTTAATAGAAGGCTCCTAGTATATTGTTTCAAAGACAGATGAAAAATATTAAAAATCGTTACTCACAGTTTTTTTTTATAAGCATTTAAAGTTCAAAAATTGACAAAATATGGAAAAATCACGAAAATTAGCAAATTATTTTGAGTTAAGAATTCGTAAAAATTTTGCTTTTTTAAATCTAAGATTTGAAAATGTAATACAAGATTACTCATAAGTTTGTCTACCTTTATCAATAAAAAAATCTCTACCGGACAGTCAAATTAAATTTTTATGAGCGTTTGAAATTCAAATTTTTACAACATTGGATGTTCACTCTATTTCTCATTCAGCGATTTCCTTATTTTGTTGTTATTCATAAACGAATAACTGTAGATACATGAAAATTTCACTGAATGTTTATATTAGCATTTCCTATACACCATACGATTTTGAAAATATTTTGACTCTTTTTGAGCTGTTTACGGACATTTTCATTTTTAAATTTTTTTAGGTTTTTTTCTATGAATATCAATAAAGTTTTATCTGTTGGGCTAAAAAGTGTAAAAATTTAATACAAGGCTCCTGATATATTGTTACAATATCAGTTGAAAAATATTAAAAATACATAGGCACAATTTTTTTTTATAAGCATTTAAACATCGAATTTTGACAGAATTTTTCAAAATCTCGAAAATTAATAAATTATAAAATTTTCAGTTTTTTACGGACATTTTCAGTTTTCAATTTTTTTGGTTTTTTTTTCTATAAATATCAATTAAGTTTTATCTGTTGGGCCAAAAAGTGTAAAAATTTAATACAAGGCTCCTGATATATTGTTACAATATCAGTTGAAAAATATTAAAAATACATAGGCACAATTTTTTTTTATAAGCATTTTAACATCGAATTTTGACAGAATTTTTCAAAATCTCGAAAATTATTAATCATCGTAATTAATAAATTATAAAATGTTCAGTTTTTATAGCTAAGGATTGAAAATTTAAAACAAGATTCCACGTAAGTAGTTAATTCTCTTACCGAAAAATCTAAAAAATATACAATCACAGTTTATTTTTATAGTCATTTTATGTTCAAATTTTGACGAAATTACATATTAAAAAACCTAGTTATTTTGTTGTGATTATATAATATTATTCGTGGGTACCTACTTGAAACTTCTAAAGTGTACTATTATATATCTATGCTAGTATCAGGGTTTGTTATTGATGTTGATGTATAACGTGTTATAACTTATAAGTACCTAATGGATATTGTGATAATGTGATATGATTAATTTGGAATTTATTATGGGTCAATATTTTTTTAATACCATAGATATGTATATAATTTGTCTTAACCTAGACTGACATACCGTCTTCGCTCAGAATCGTTTTTCTTATACAATGATATTGTATCATTGAATTCAAATTTAATAGCATCTATGATACAGTGACCCACTTGTAACCTACTGTACAGCAGAGCGACTTCCACTTACCCACCTTTTTATTATTATATTAATATATTATATTATTTGTATTATTATTTTATAATTCTCTTATTTGTTTTTGTGTTTATATTACTGTCATTACAGTCTACTAAATAGATTTAAGTTTACTAATGTAATAACTAATAACTATTAATTTGTTATTGGAATCACCCCGTTTAAATTTAAATAAATAAATAACATTAATAATATTATCAAATTAGGTAATATCAATTGATATTACAGTTTACCAATAATAATAATATCGGAGTAGTTTGATCTACCAATGGAACATGGCGGGAGAAGAATTATAATGAAGAAATATCATCCCTCAGATCATTAAGGAAGGTACCACGTAAATCTACAACGAATGCGATGCAAATACGAGAAGTAATGCAATACTGTATTAATGAAAGAAATTTTATTTGGCAAGAAGAATATGCATAATCTAAATATTTTAAAAATGTAATTATTAGTTATTTTACAAAATTTTACTGAAATATTTCAATATTAAAAATGAATTACTCATTTCATAAATTGTTTATGTAATTTACTCTAATATTAAACTGCTAAACTGCTCAAACTTAAAACCACTGAAAACTAGGGGTCAAAGATAGTGTAGTAAACCGACGGAGTCACTTTACTATATTATTTTAAATATATCATAAGTATATATTATTGTTATTACATAACAATAAACATTAAAATAAATCACATAGGTAACTATTCGAAAACCAACTATTATTCGAGGACCGTGAGGATAACAAGATTTATCTGTGTCCGATAAAACCCTTTCGCTAAAAAGTGAGAAAACAAAACTTATATATCATAAAATAATATAGAAATTTCCAAATGTCACACATTTACATTTTGGCAATAACAACACCTATACCAGGACCTACTATCCACCTCCTAGACTCTGTCATCTATTAAGTCACATCGATTTTATATTTATAAATTCAAGACTAGGTCCATAGCAAATTTAGAATTAGTCTACCTCACATACTTGTACTACTTGGTTGGTCGTGGAGGTGGAGCAAGACCTCCACATATCCGCCAGTCCATTCCCAGTATTTTTAAATAGTTGCAACAAACTAATTTCTAGGGTTATACATTTAACTCAAATGAATACTTTTAAACGTAATAAACTACTTATACTTATTTACTGTGTCACTTGTCACTTTATAACCTCTCCTTTGAAAAATCTTTTCAACATAACGTCGTCGAACTCAAATTTACAAGCTTTAGTGAGAGATCACTACAATAGGGTCAAGATTTAAAATGAAATATAAAGCTTATACAATTTGTTTACGTCTAGTATACGCATTATAATAGACGTAAGTATATAATAATAATATTTTATTTTTAAATTCACAATACGATACAAGTTTTAACGCACTATAACGCTTTAAGGTGGGTTCTCACTGCGAGCTCTGAGTCAAATGAGCTGGCTTGGTAGTCGGTGCACTACAGTATACTACACGCGTCGTGGGAACGCTCTTGCTCGTCTAGGCGCGGTATAGCTCGACCAGGCTCGTGTCTACTCGAAAATTGTGGGTCCAATGTGTCTGCTCCAAAGTAAACAAGACGCATTTAGACAGCTTTCCCACAGGCGTGCGGTTCGGCGAGCCCACCCTTGTCCCTTACTGTAGTAGTGCATTGTTATAATATTATGTTATATGCATTTTGATACACACTCATACATTTCTTGATTTTTTAAACAACAATAAAAAAAAGGTGGGCAAGTGGGTGTCGCTCTGCTGTACAGTAGGTTACAAGTGGGTCACTGTATAATGGATGGTATTAAATTTGAATTCAATGATATAATATCATTGTATAAGAAAAACGATTCTGAGCGGTGATGGTATGTCAGTCTATGAATAAGGCATATTATATACATATCTATGGTATTAAACAAAAAATTGACCTATAATAGGTACCTATAATAAATTCCAAATTAATCATATCACAATATCCATTAGATACTTATAACGCGTTATACATCAACAAAAACCGTGATACTATCATAGATATATAATAGTACACTTTAGAAGTTTCAAGTACCCACGAATAGTATTATTCAATCACAACAAAATAACTAAAATCGTAATTCTTGGTTTAAATATGAAATTTTGTCTAAATTTGAAATTAAAATGTCTGTAAAAAATAAGTGTGTTTATATATTTTTTAGATTTTTTGGTTACAGTATGAATTATTTAAGAGAATCTTTGTTTTAAATTTTCAACTCTTAGTTATAAAAACTGAACATTTTATAATTTTTTAATTCCAACGATTGATAATTTTCGAGATTTTGATAAATTTTGTCAAAATTCCAACTTTAAATGCTTATAAAAAAAAATCGTGCCTATGTATTTTTAATATTTTTCAACTGATATTGTAACAATATATCAGGAGCCTTGTATTAAATTTTTACACTTTTTGGCCCAACAGATAAAACTTTATTGATATTTATAGAAAAAAAAACTAAAAAAAATTGAAAGCTGTAAATGTCCATAAACAGCTCAAAAAGAGTCAAAATATTTTCAAAATTGTATGGTGTATATGAAATGCTAATATAAACATTCAGTGAAATTTTCATGTATCTACAGTTATTCGTTTTTGAATTACAACAAAATAAGGAAATCGCTACATGAGAAATCGAGTGAAAATCCAATGTTGTAAAAATTTGAATTTCAAACGCTCATAAAAATTTAATTTGACTGTCCGGTAGAGATTTTTTTATTGATAAAGGTAGATAATCTTATAAGGAATCTTGTGTTTCATTTTCAAATCTTAGATTTAAAAAGAAAAATTTTTACGAATTCTTAACTCAAAATAATTTGCTAATTTTCGTGATTTTTCCATATTTTGTCAATTTTTGAACTTTAAATGCTTATAAAAAAAAATTGTGACTAAGGATTTTTAATATTTTTCATCTGCCTTTGAAACAAAATATTAGGAGCCTTCTATTAAATTTTCAAGCTTTCGCAACGAACAAATAAAATTTTATTGATATTTCTAGAAAAAAAACTAAAAAAAAATGAAAAATGAAAATGTCCCTAAACAGTTCAAAATAAATCAAAATATTTTGAAAATGTTATCGTGTATAGAAAATGCAAATATAAACAACCAGTGAAAATTTCATGTATCTACGGTCATTTGTTTTAAAGTTACACCAATAACCAAATTCGATTTTTTGGAAAATCGATTTTGCGTAAAAATTCCCGTTTTTCCTTAATTTTTATGTGGTTTTTCCCGGCGCTTGTGAAAACTACTGGAAAATGTTTACTTTTGACCCCCCAAAGTACCAACTAGATTCACTTTCCTATCAGAAAAGGTACTATTGAAGAAAATCGAAGCACTTTTACTGTCCCAAAACGTGATGACAGACACAAAATATAAATAAAAATATAAAAATATAAAAATATAAAAATATAAAAATATAAAAACATACATCATTGTAAAACCAATACATTCATCGCTCTGCTCAGAATCTAAAATTAGATTAATTTAAGAGGACGCCACACCCGCATGTGTTGTCTCCGTCTTACAAATGTACAACATAGCAAAAACTCTTTTGCGAGGGACAACTTTTCTCGCACCATATTTGTTGTAGAACTACCAAATTTTCACAGCACTTAAAGAAGAACTTTATCTGTGCAACAGCGTGCTCTTTTTTCAATAACATATATACAATACAAGTTATTTGCTTCTAAACATTTGGTTTTTTAATTTGCTTATAAAAAATGATTGGATGGTGCTATTGAAAAAAAGAGCACGCTGTTGCACAGATAAAGTTCTTCTTTAAGTGCTGTGAAAATTTGGTAGTTCTACAACAAATATGGTGCGAGAAAAGTTGTCCCTCGCAAAAGAGTTTTTGCTATGTTGTACATTTGTAAGACGGAGACAACACATGCGGGTGTGGCGTCCTCTTAATTTAATAAACACGGGATGGGGAAATTATAATGTTTTAGAGTTTTTGGAGGTATAGGAAACCCACACTCAATCCCGATAGTATAAATCGAAATGTAACATTGTTACGTCGAGTTTTTTATTTTTAAATTTTAGATTATGAGTGGCAGTGCTAAGGTGCGATGGACTCTGCACTCCCTATATGTACATTTTAAAATAAAATTATATTCTCAATTATACCTACTTCTCATAGTAATTAAATAGGAATCATGATGGTCTATATTTCTTAAGAAATAATTTAAACGATTCCAAATTGTATTGTAGAATAATAATATTTGAAGAAAAATATCATCTCAACCCGGCAATTATTCCACTGCAATAGAAAATAATCTAAAAATTGAACGAAAGCCGAGCGACCAACTTCTGTAACTTGAGACTCGTACTTTCGTGCAGTGGCGTCTGCAGGATTTTTCAATGGGGGGGGGGCTTGAAAATTAATTACAATTTTATTTTTATTTTGTCCAGTCTAATAATTGCAGAAATTTATTTGGGGTGTTTTAAAATGTTTGTAAATTTTCAACTTTTCTGGTAGAAAAAATGATCTGATCATAAGCTTCGATGCCCAGTGTATGTTTTTGGAAGCAAATTGGATCTAGTTAGTACTTTAGGAGGCCGAAATTGAAAATGCTCAGTGCTTTTAAAATTAATTGGAGAAAAAAAATGAAAATTTATTTAAATTGTTTGGTAATACAAGCATGGTTATACCGTCCTTCTTTGGATTGTATTTGATTAATTAAATTTTTTTTTTCTATAAATGTCAATAAAAAATTATTTATCCGATCAAAAAGCTTAAAAATGTAATACGTAAGTTTTTTTATTATATAGCTAAAATATTAACAACACATAGGCATCATGGTTACTTTTTATAAGCATTTTAAGTCCAAATTTCGTCAAAACCACTGTTAATTTGTAGTTAAAAACTTATAAAATATAAAATATGTACTTATAGCTAAGGAGTAAGGCTAGACAATTTAATACAAAGTCTTTCATACAAGTAGCTCATACTTTTACCGAACAATTACAGATAATTTATGAAAATTTCAGGTATATGCAAATACAACGTTTTTTCAAAAATGAATTCATTCTGGTAAGGCATATATGAAATTTACTATAGTTGATGACAGTTTAAACTTGATTAATATTTTTTTGAAAAAGTAATTATAACACGGTCAATGGGGTGGACTACAGCCCGTTAGCCCCCTCCCCTGCGGGGGGGGCTATATTTTGTTGGAAAATATTTTGTTGGAACGTATATTTTCGGAATGTTTTTCCCGGACACATATTAATTTGGAACCGTATTTAGTTGGAAAAATATTTTATCGGAAATTTTTTAGTTGGAAAAATATATGCTCGGAATAGTATTTGTTTGGAAATGTATATGTTTGGAAATTAAATAATCGGAAAATATTTTTTTGGAATCGGATATGTTTGGAAATTAAATAATCGGAAAATATTTTTTTTGAATCGGATTTCATTGGAAAATTATTTGAAGGGAAAAAGATAATAACGGAATAGTATTTGAACGGAAATTTTTCAGCTTGGTATGGAAAATGTCGGAAAATATTTTTCTGGAAACGTATTTTGTTGGAAAAATAATCCATTGAAAATTATTCAGTTGGAAAAATATGTTATCAGAATATTATTTGCTCGTAAAGATACGTTTTTGATACCGTAATAATTAGGCATAATCATTAATAGTTTGAATATAACCTTACACTTAACCTATACGTATTCAGGTATTCTGCATGAAATCAATAAAACATCTAGGTTGTATAGGGCAGGGGTAGCGAATTATTTGACCAATACGTGCCAAAATTTACCTTTTTTTTCCAGGGTGCCATGAAAAATATTTGTATATATATCTATATTATATTTAATATTGTAAAAAAAAAATTATTACAATTTTATTGTATAATTAATGCATTAATATAAAAAAAAGTTAGTTTATGTACATAATATTATAATAACATTACTTGTTAACTATTTATGAAATAGAGTATTAAGAGAATAAGTAACGTCCGCTGTCAAATAAAAAAAAATATATTTATAATAAATATATATATTATTTAAAAATATTTTAACTTTTCGTTTGCCCTCAAAATCTTTTTGCGTGCCACCTCGGGCACGCGTGCCATGGATTTGCCATCTCTGGTATTGCCGTATAGGGTATTAATTAGAGCCTGGCCAATACCACTTTTTCTAATGTGCGGAATATATTGTGGGGGCCCCGGGACCCTGTCTCATATAAATAAATATGACAAATGACAATGCATGTTTTCCTTGTTAAATAACATTAAATATTGTGTACAAGACATTAGTACCTATAGTATTTATTTATTTAATTTTACTCAATAATAAATTATAAAAAGGTGGGTAAGTGGATGTCGCTCTGCTGTACAGTAGGTTACAAGTGGGTCACTGTATAATGGATGCTATTAAATTTGAATTCAATGATACAATATCATTGTATAAGAAAAACGATTCTGAGCGAAGACGGTATGTCAGTCTAGGTTTAAGACAAATTATATACATATCTATGGTATTAAAAAAAAATTGAAATATAATAAATTCCAAATTAACCAAATCACATTATCACAATATCCATTAGGTACTTATAACACGTTGTACATCAACATCAATAACAAACCCTGATACTATCATAGATATATAATAGTACACATTAGAAGTTTCAAGTAGGTACCCACGAATAATATTATATAATCACGACAAAATAACTAGGTTTTTTAATAAGTATGTAATTTCGTCCAAATTTGAACACAAAATGACTATAAAAATAAACTGTGATTGTATATATTTTAGATTTTTCGGTAAGAGAATTAACTACTTACGTGGAATCTTGTTTTAATTTTTCAATCCTTAGCTATAAAAACTGAACATTTTATAATTTATTAATTACGATGATTAATAATTTTCGAGATTTTGAAAAATTCTGTCAAAATTCGATGTTTAAATGCTTATAAAAAAAAATTGTGTCCATGTATTTTTTATATTTTTCAACTGATACTGTAACAATATATCAGGAGCCTTGTATTAAATTTTTACACTTTTTGGCCCAACAGATAAAACGTTATTGATATTCATAGAAAAAAAAACTAAAAAATTGAAAAATGAAAATATCCGTAAACAGCTCAAAAAGAGTCAAAATATTTTCAAAATTGTATGGTGTATAGGAAATGCTAATATAAATATTCGGTGAAATTTTCATTTATCTATAGTTATTCGTTTATGAATAACAACAAAATAAGGAAATCGCTACATGAGAAATCGAGTGAACATCCAATGTTGTAAAAATTTGAATTTCAAACGGTCATAAAAATTTAATTTGACTGTTCGGTAGAGATTTTTTTATTGATAAAGGTAGACAAACTTATGAGTAATCTTGTATTACATTTTCAAATCTTAGATTTAAAAAGAAAAATTTTTACGAATTCTTAACTCAAAATTATTTGCTAATTTTCGTGATTTTTCCATATTTTGTCAATTTTTGAACTTTAAATGCTTATAAAAAAAACTGTGACTAACGATTTTTAATATTTTTCATCTGCCTTTGAAAAAATATACTAGGAGCCTTGTATTAAATTTTCAAGTATTTCCACTCAACAAACAAAGTTTAATTGATACTTTTAGAAAAAAAACTAAAAAAAAATGGAAAATGAAAATGTCTCTAAACAGTTCAAAATAAATCAAAATATTTTGAAAATGTTATCGTGTATAGAAAAGGCAAATGTAAACAACCAGTCAAAATTTCATGTTCCTACAGTCATTTGTTTTAAAGTTACACCAAAAACCAAATTCGATTTTGTCAAAAACCGATTTTGCGTAAAAATTCCCGCTTTTCCTTAATTTTTATGTTGTTTTTCCCGGCGCTTGTGAAAACTATTGGGAATTTTAAATTTTGACCTCCCCAATGCACCAACGATATTCACTTTCCAATCGAACAAGATACTGAAGTCGAAATCGAAGCATTATTTCGACTACTTATCGTGTACACAGACACAAAAAAAAAACACACATAATTGTAAAATCAATACATTCATCGTTTCACTCAGAATCTAAAACAATTAAAACGGATAATTAGATAATACTTTATTGCACTATAATTAATTATTTACAAGCCGAATAACCCGTCGCTACCGGGTTACAGTAAACAAAACAAAATAGTTGAATATATGTATAAAAATATATTTAAATAAATAATTCATAAAAAGCCGGTAAGATAATGGTGGTAGAAGTTCTTCGTCTCTTCGCTCCTCGGAAAAGATAATGGTGATGAGTGTATAGCACTTTCTATTACGGGATCACCTGGCTCACGATAATTTAGTTGTATGGTACTTTACATTTGAATGCATTGATAAATCATTGCATTCGAAAAAACGATTCTGAGTGAAACTCAGTGGATAGTCAATTTATTATTATACCTGTTCTATATATAAGTCAAAAATTGTTAAATCTTTTTGAAATTTTTATCGCGTATGTGCGTGACTATTTTCAGTAGTCAGTACAATTTTCAAGTTCTTAGCCCTATTATTGATGGAGTTATGGCTAAAAACTAAAATAGATTCCACGAAAATATGTATTCCTTTGTTCTATTAATACTTTTTCCGATTTTTTTTCATTCAAAACCTTTTAAAATTTTTAATTCTTTATGAGTATAAAATTTTATTACACCCAAATATTCGCCATATCTTTTTCTAGGTGTGTAGGAAGTTTCATATGGATAATCTGCACCAATTATTTTTTACATGCGTTTAAGTGTGTAATTTGATGAAAAAATTTTAGAAATTTCGTCAAAATGCATACTTTAACGCTTGTAAAAAAATATTGGTGCAACCTATCTATATGAAACTTCCTACACAGCTAGAAAAACTTATGGTGAATATTTTGGTGTAATACAATTTTATACGCATAAAGAATTACAATTTTTTATAAGGTTTTTAGTGAACTTCCAAAAAACGAGAAATTCCCAATATTTTCAAAGTTCTATATTATATAAGTCAAAAGTTGTTAAATCTTTTTGAAATTTTTAACGAGTATGCGCGTAGCTATTCTTAGTAGTCAGTAAAATTTTCAAACTCCTAGCTCTTTTATTGATGGAGTTATGACTAAAAAACTAAAATTGATTTCACGAAAATCGAGAATACGGCATTTTTCCCGTTTTTTGTCAATTTTTCGGTAGTTTTCGCCCACGCTTGGAAAAACTATTGAGAAATTCGAAAAATGAGCCGAATAAAGTACTATAAACTAAGTATCTTGACAACATTTCCGTTCTAGTTAATAATAATAAATACGTAATAATAAAAATAGAAATAAAAATATTGATTTTTTTATAAATAAAAATTTTAGTTAGGTATGTAACACATTGTTCAAACTCTGCACCATGGTCCTGTAAACAACATAATAATCTGTTATAGGCAGTATTAGGCACCCGTGCAAATAATATAAAAACAAACTTTTCTCATTAGATGGCTCATCTGCACTTCGAGTACTTGAATTTGAAAAAGAAATCATGAAAATCAGTCCAGTAGAACTTCAGATATAACTTTCATGAGAAATCGCCTCACGCTTTAATAATATATAAAGATAAAGATAATTTTATTTTATATGATATATTTAAATTTAAATTCCTGCAAATTTTCTCGATTTTATTTTTAATAAACCTCCAATTACACTTTGGAAAAAAATTTGTCTTAAAATATCATCAGCTCATTCTTGACGAATATCTATGGTACGAGGTATGTCCGGCTTAAAAAAAAAATAGTGTTTTGTTTTAAATTAAAAAATTATTTCTTAATTTTTATTTTAAGCTTATTAATTATTTCGAATACAAATTTGTATTTATATATAATTATTTGAATGTTGGTATATTTCTATATAGTTCATACCCATAAAATATAGATAGTAATAATATATCATATACAAGATTCTATTAGAATTATATTTATATAATGTTCAATGCATTTTCAATGAATATTTTCAAAAATATTGTTCTACATAATATGTTTTCTGTGTTTTAATAGTATTCATCGGTATTAAAAAGAACACATTACAATGTTATAATATTGTTAAAAAAGTTGTATTATTTGAGCTAAAATATCCATAGGTACTAATTTAGAGAAGAAAAAAGTGTATAAAAAACATGAATTTGGGAAAAAGTACCAATATTTTAATATAAATATAAAAACAACAAAAATTGATTAAAACTCGCACTGTATTGGTATACATTCAACAGGTTAGGTTAGGTTACCTACAACATAATAACTAATACAATGAAATGAAATTCTAAAAACTTAATTAGTTTGACAGCAATCTTTGTTTATAAAAGTCTATGTGAGAAAGGAAATATTATGAAAATATTATGTTTCATGTTTTGATATTATATATAAGACTTAAGAGTATGAACCATATTTAGTTAGGGAACTATGGGTACCCATATATGGGTACCATCCCTGGTCTAGTAGAAGTTAATTACCTATATATTTGTCATGAAAAAGTTACTATTATTTGAGCTAACATAGTGGTTTATCTAAGGAGATATTTATATAAGGAACAATTATATCATACACATTTTTATATTTTATTTAACATGGTAGTGTCATCACACTGTACCTATGTAAAGAATGATTAGAAACACAAACTCTAAGCATTTGATTGACTTATTATTATTTTGTACAGCAATTTAACTTGCTTTCTAAAAATGTAAGCATCCTAACAAAATATTAGTGAAATTTGTTAAGGGGAAGCTTTTGAAGTGCCGTTTAAGGTAGGGGCTCCGAGTTTTCCTGTGTTACCTTCACTTGAACCTCTGTCCCACATACACATAAAGTGACATAAGACATAATGGCTGTATCATAATATCATTATATTCACGAAAGGTACTTGGAACGCACATGTTACAATGGGCATGCCAGTCATGCCACATAGAACGGTTCTATCTATGAATACAATTTTGAACTAGTACCTAATGAATCAAATTGGCCCTAGGAACATAATACTATTGTTCTGTGATAATATACAGGGTTGTTACCCATGGCACATAGAACATAAATCTTAAATTTTCCCATCTATTAATTTTAAAATGTATTTTTATTTGTCTCCAAGAGTAAAAGTTAAGTTAAGTTAATTTGTATATAACGAATAGAACTTAGTATCAACCTGAAAAAAATTGTACCTGTATATGTATCTACCTATATGGCTACTGAATATAGATAATATATAATACAAAAAATTTATTTCGCAAACATAACAGTTACATTCAGATTTAATTTATACTTAATAGTCACACACTCACACAGCACACTTAACCTATACCTACTGAGTTACTAACACAAATTATATTATAATAATTATAATACTATATTATATTAAGACTATTAAGTAAAGAACAAAGGTAGACAATCATACGAGAAATATTTTGGTGCAAGAAAATTTTGAAAATGTGAAAAAAAAATGTTGAACATTTTTTCTAACACTTGTCTCATCAAAAAATGTTTATATTACTTTCTCAATTAACAGTTAAATATAAAACTGGCCGGGTAAAAATACATTTTTTTTGTTGCCATGACAAACTTTATAATTTTTAAGTAAAATTCTCTTGTTCAAACTGAAGCTCCTCTCGGAATCGTCTGAAGATATGGTTTATAATTTTTTTTAAATCATATACTCCCACTCGAGAAGCAAAGAATACCCTATGTGCGAAGTACGTTTTTTTTTTACTGTTCTTAGTTAATAATATATCTTTACTGTTTGGTATTATAATTTTCCATGGCTACCGTAATTAACAAACAGTAGGTACGTCAAATTGAACACAATCGAAATATCTTCGTGCATCATGTTGTTTCTATAAATGTCAGAAACTTCCAAAATTTGTATACCTATATTTAAGAGTTAAATCTGCTACCTTATTTTTCTATAAATTATTTTTGCCTTGTAACGTAAGGACCTGCAAAGTACCTAAGACGTTTGTGCCTTTGTGATTGTCTACGTGTGGCACTATGATTCTGAAGCCTCTTAATATAAATGCAGATTTAGGTGATATATTCAATCATCTTCATCTGCAGTTTCAAAAAAAAAAAATCACTCCCAAAAAATAAAATAATTGCACATATCTATGGTTATGACTAGGACGTGGATTTTAGTGTTCTATAAAAAACACAAAAAATATTTTAAAAACTAGGTATTAAATGCTCCAAAAAATAGTACTTTATTAAAAGAAACGCACTTGTACCTATATTTTTTAAGGAATCAATAAAAAACATTTATCAGTAAATCTATAATATGCCACCTCAGTCACTAAACGTGAAGTACCTACATGTCCTACATATAGTACCTATAAAATATATTCCAAAGGAAATTAATAATTTTAACTTTTCCATTTTAAAGGAGAATAAACTTAACCTAACTTTGATCTTGATTCTTGATTATATATACACTCGTCAATTTATCTAATAATACAAAAATTATATCCTTAGGGCCGTTCTTACGATGTCCGGTTAAAGTTAACCGACACTTAACCGGAAGAATTCTGCCGGTAATAAAATCTGTTATCAGTCGGTTAGCGTTAACCGACACTTTACCGGACATTGTAAGAACGGCCCTTAAAATATAAAATAATTCTGATAAAATATTTTTCCGTTATAATACGGTTCCAACAAAATACGTTTCCGACAAAAAGTGTTTTAGATGAAATACGGTTCCGTTATAATACGTTTCCAACAAAATACGTTTCCGACAAAAAGTGTTTCAGATGAAATACAGTTCAAAAGAAATATGTTTCCGACAAAATCCATTTCCGACTGAATATGGTTCATGTAACTTCCAATTTTGATAAAATGAGATTCCAACAATATGTGTTTCCAAAATATCCAGTTCATGGAAAATGACTTTCCGATAAAATATTTTTCGGTTAAAATATGCTTCCAACAAAATACGTTTCCGAAAAAATACTGTTCTGACAAAATATGTTTCCGACAAAATATGGTTCCGCCAAAATACGATTCCGACGAAATATGTTTCCAAAAAAAAAAATTTCCGACAATATACGGTTCCGACAAAATATTTTCCAACTTTATACGCGTTCCCCGGCTAGTGATAAGAAACCTTGCACGTTGGGTTGCATTCTTTAAATTTCAAGGGTGCCTAACTATTGCATCGAAATTATAAAGTAGATGTCGCCCTATGTCATTTAATAACTATTTATTTTAAAAGTATATAAATAAATAATAAATTCTATTGGCGTCATTACCACGATAATTATACCGAAACCATAACTATACCGAATTATACAAATCAATATTAATTAAAAGTTAGGTTATAAATTGCCCTAATTTCGAAAACACGTTCTTACAAATGTACATTGCACTTTTGCAGTTTACCTTAACTAATTAAAAGTGTAAACCGTAACTGTTTAACGATGTCATTTGTTAGAGATCACTTTCTACGGAGACAGGTAAGTTTATGTTATGTTAATTGTTTTAATTATGTCATGTTCCGTTTACCTATCCACATACTGAATGGTAGTGTCTAAACGAAAAATAGGCAAAACTCTATGTCTCCCTTAAAATGAGAAAATAACCAATTATTGTAGTTTAGTACAGATTACATAATTATGTATTTACATTTTTTTTATTATTCATTTATAAAGTACAGAGCTAATACCGACTAATATCCAATTTCACAGTATACAATATCAAATAAAATAAAATAATATTTCAATTGTGTTTATTTCATTGTTGGTTTGATGGGGATGTAGGGATGTGTTTACTACCCAATGTTTTACAGGTTATCTGCCCATGTACCTATTATAAATATTCTAGGTACATTAAAAAGATGGATTTGGAGTTTATATATTTATTTATTTTTGTAAGTAAAATATTTATTAAATAATAATATATATCAAATTATGACTTATATCAAAGTTGTTACTTGTTTGTATAACTGTAAAAATATAGGTAAATAAATAATTTTCATGATGAGAAATAGTTTTTAACAGGTTTTAGAATAACTGAAACTGTTTCTATGTGTAAGGTAATATTGTATTAAAGTTCTAAGTATTGAAGTTTTCAATATTAATTATTAAATATATTTGATATTCTCTTGACAATAACAACAAATTATAAGATATTCATTTTAAAATGTATATATTATTCAAATAGTTAATGTAATTGATTATTCAGATTCTGGATCTTAAGTGGCCTCAGTATTAACTTAAAACATACTTAAGTTATATTCATACATATTATAATGGTTTATATTTGAAATATTTCATTCATAAATGGGTAAAAAAAAAATATCTTTAATTGAATTACTATTAAATACCATAAGTAATGAAAAATCATTTCTATGTTGTTTATTATTTGTAAACATAATATCCAGTCTCAGTTCTATCATTGAAGGAGAGTTTATGTTTTTAGTATTTCAGCTCGCAAGCTGTTGCAAAATAAATCTGATGACAAGATTTCATGACATGATAAGTAAATTAAACTTTCTCTTGTACTTCCCATTATATTTATTTTCCCATCCATTTTCAGGTGGCATGCAGTCTACATTTACTGTTGTACACAGGATTGGATTATTGCATTTATTATTGAGCTCAGTATTATTGTATCCTTTTTAGACTTAATTTAATTTAATTATTGAAATGATACATGTGTAATATTTATTGTTTAAGTATTCAATATTTTGAAAGTGACAATCGTCAGCACAGGCTACAGGCATCATAGAATTAATAACTTTTCTATAAAGATTTATTTTAAAATTAGCGTTCGTTTTCATAATAACATAATTTTTTAACAAGTAATACTTATTTTTTCAATTAAAAATTATTATGTCTTTAATATTTTTGTTCTCTTAAAATATCTTCATTTATTATCCATGTGTGCCAGTGTGTCATTGTCACGAGTTTAATGATGATTTCTAAAAGTGTAAAATATTATTGAATACATTATTATACTATTATACTTTATTTTAAAAGTAAAATTTATGTATTTTTCAGGCGCAAGTGATCCGGGTTTTCTACACATTTTCTATTCGGTTTTCTTCGGCTTTTTCCTCGCGCATTCAATTCGGTTTTCCGCTGCTTTTTCCTTGCACACTCACTTCGGTGTTTCTGCGGTTTCTACCAAGTACTAATTCTAAACATTTAATTGTTAGAAATATTAATTATTCGATTTATTCCAAGCGCTTTTACTTTTGTTTTCTGCGGTTATTCTGCAAAGTGCTAATTATAAACATTTAATTGCTAAAAATTGTTTTAATTGTGTTTTTATTATTTAAAGTTTTCATTTTTTACAGTGTTTTTTTATAATTTAATTCTTTTTTAGTTTTTATTTTTATAGTGTTTTTTATTATTAAATTATTTTTTAATTAATTATCTTTTATTTTATTTTAGTGTTAGGTATAGTTAGGTATAGTTAGATATACAAAAGTGTCGTTGAATTACAATATCAGACACACAAATCTGCCGTTGAATTATTATTTCAGGCATACAAAAGTGTCGTTGAATTACAATATCAGGCATACAAAAGTGTCGTTGAATTACAATCTCAGACACACAAAAGTTTCGTACAATTTCCTATTTCAGTTATATAAAAGTGTCGTTGAATTACAATATCAGACACACAAAAGTGCCGTTGAATTATTATTTAAGGCATACAAAAGTGTCGTTGAATTTATCAGACATACAAAAGTTTCCTACAAAAGTGTCGTCGAATTTATATCAGGCACAGTAGGTTAACAATTTGCAAGCTTAATAATGAGTTTAAAACATAAATTGAATGAGGTAGCTCAGTATATTAAGACAGAATATCCAGAATTAAATTTTGAGAATGTCTCTGTTTCCGATAGTTGTGTAAATAATATTTGCAATTTCATTTTTAAGAAAGATGGTGATCATAATTTGAGAAAATCAATAGTAAATGCTATTAAAAGAAACAATTCATCTCTTCGTATGTGTATTGAAACTATGAATTGTGCTGATGTGGCTAATACATCAGAAATTAATAATAGCACAATAATCAAATTTATACAAAGTTGTAATTACACGTCCAACGATTTTGTAAATTACAATCACGAAACTCTAACTAACATATGTAGAAACATTAGAGTCACTCTAACTAATACTAATAGGAAAAAAGTTTACAGAGAATGTAGAAAGTACCTCAATCTGCCCCCGTGTCTATCAATGGATAACACTGACAATATTGATTCAAATATTTTTTGTTTTAATGAAAATTCTGATAATGTTAATGGTACTTTTGAAAATTGCATTTCTTATTCGGTGCCCACAGATTCCGAACCTCTGGAAAGTGACAATGTTTCATTAGAATATACGAATGCATCGCCAGACTTTGATTTTATTCGGACTGAGAGAGATCCACTAATACCTAGTAGTACTCCAATTCTACCAGAAAACATAACCGATGAATCTGTTTTTGTTACCCCATGTAAAAAAGCAAATAGAAAACATGTACCAAGCCCCCTCAGAAATGCTTTCTATAAGAAAACGCCTGTAAAGTCTGGTGTTGTTCTACCTCTGGGAACAAAAAAACAATTTCCAAAACAATATGACTACAACGATATGGGGTGTCTTGAAGGATCTTTCAACTTTTCATTTGAAGAATGGTCTCTTATGAATTATGTTGATCTCGGAGGTCAAGCCCGTTTGGACAAGACTAAATATCCTGTTATGTTCAGAAAGCGCATAAGGACTGTAAACAATACATGCGTTGTTAATGCAAAGAATGTCAGATATTTCAAATATCATTGCAACGTGTACATGTATTGTAGCCATGAGGGGTGTAAACATTTTAGAATTAAAGTCCAGCCAGCAAACGGAAAATATGTGGCGAATGTGTATAGTTCTGGTTTGAATTATCATCACAATCCTAATGACAATGGTCTCACGAACCACGTGAAAGGGTTTCAGCGAGACTTGAACAAAGAAACGCTGAAAAAAACTAAAGCGTTTTCCTTCAGGTCAGACACTGTTGACATGGCATCACCCACACAGTTGAACTGTGGGAATTTGCAAGGTATTAAATCAGATGACGTTGTCAGGAAAATCAGATCTGAGGCCTTGACTGCCGATGATTATGATAAAGAAGATTTTCATGATATTCTGTTGATGTGTAACGATAAAGAAAACAACTTTGTGCAGCATGTTGGTATACCATCTGTGCACTGCTATAGTAAAGAACAGTTGGACATACTAAAAATACTGATTAAAAATCAAGAACCAGTAACTGGTTATTTGGACGCAACTGGTACATTGGTCAGGAAAATTTACAAGAACACCAAAAGAGTTCTGTACTATGTTTTAGTTGTGAATGTCCCTTTACCAAGAAATTCGAGTGTCACGTGTCCCGTTGTAGAGATGATTAGTTCAGCACACGACATAGTTGCAATTTCACAATGGTTGAACGCTTTCAAAGCATTTGTCTTGAAACACAAATTGACTTGGCCAGTATTCACGAACATAGTGACAGATTTCAGTTACGCACAAATGAATGCCTTGTGTATAGGATGGAATGGTTTTACTTCCATATTCGATTACCTCAACTGGTGTTACAGAGTATTGGTTGAAAACAATGACGGGTCTAATGTCATGATCATAAACATCTGTGTGAATCATTACACAAAAATCATAGTAAACCATGTCTATACATATTTTCAATCTAAAACATACGACAGTAAAACTGTAGAAAAAACGAAAAGAAATTATGTTATTGATTGGATATGTTTACTGTTTAACGCTAAAAGTTTGGAAGATGTTGAAAATTGGTTCAAAATATTTTCATTAATATTGTTGTCTCCATGTAGTACAGGAAAAACAAAAAATGCCATTAGTACAATGAGAGACAAGTGTAATGTTAACCACCAACAGTCAAATGAATTGAACAACGAGGGCAAAGATTATTCTGAAGAAATAAATAAATTTCTTTGTGAATCAGACACTAGTAATTCCATGATGTACTGTAGATTTCAGTCTATCAAAGAACATGTTAAATCTAGCTTATTATTAGATTGTTCTGAAAATTCTGAAAATATAAGTAATGAATATTACGATGAATCCTATTTACACGAGTTTATAGTCAAGTGTGTACCATTCTTGGCACTTTGGACACCTATTATGAATAACAAAGTCAAAAATGGCATTGAAATACGCCAGAGTAATGCTACTGTTGAGTCTTGGTTTAAAACTGTAAAAGTTGACATACTTGATGGCGACCGAAGATGGAAATGCGGTCGGTTTTTAAGACTTATGAGAGAGCGTGTGATGAATGCACACAAACAAATTAAGTGTAATATCAGAAAAAAAGCTTGCACGCGTGCACTTGATTTTGACAATAAGTCTAGGCAGATAACTACCAAAAGAAATGGTAAAAGAAAAATCTCAGAAGTTTCTAGCCATAACCATTTGGACGCAATAGAAAGTTGGGGTAAAAAAGAGAAACAACACAGACATCTCCAACACATCAACTACCGTCCTTTCAAAGCACTGTCGTTAAAAATCCCAAAGTCTTCTACCATTACAGCAGATAAAAATAACATTTCGGCCAAAGTGGTCCATGGTATCGAAAGCCCTGTTGTTATAGAATGTGACAATGAGGCTGGGTTCACTGTTGATGAGCCTATGAACAACGACATGGTTGTACATGATTTGAGTAAGCCATTGGACGATTGTTTAACAAAATCAGTTTCGACACCTGGCAGTCATAAATCTCCGTTTCGACTACCAGCACCAGCTATTGATTTACACCAAAATATGCTCCCTAAAGATTTGGAGTACTATAAACCAATTAAGATGCCAAAAAATAAGGATTATCTAGTTGTAAAATATAGTAACATAAGAACTAGTGCTCTCAATTCTAACGCCATGACCGACCTGATTTACCCAGATTTTGATACATTGTCTGGAACAAACTGGGTGTCTAGCATTGTTATAGATATTTGTTTGTTGTCATACGCTAAAAATCTGAGCTTAGAAAACACACACATTTTATCATGCTTTAATGTGAATTTGCTGTTTAGAAAAAGAGAAGTTGGGGAAGTGTATGACAAATTTACTTTCAATCAGAACAGTGTGGTTATTCTTCCATGGAATATTGGTAGTACTCACTGGATTGTAGTCTTTATAAATTTCAAAACCAGACAGTGTTATATCATGGACCCGTTTAGGCCATATGATATAAACGAACGAACAACAAAAGATCGTTTCCGTCAAGTAATTAAAAAATTGCAATCAGATGTCATCTACGGTGACGGCACACATCAATGTCCAACCTTAACACTGATTCCATGCCCTTTTGAAAATGTTCCAAAACAAAAAGATGCAATTAATTGTGGAGTATATATCATATATTACGCATTTAAATTTATGGACAATTCCAAGTTCAGTTTAGAGTTTGATCCTAAAGCTTATAGGGAATATTTAAAGACCTATCTATTAGAGAATTCCGACGACATGACAAACGTATGTTTATACTGTAGCTGGAACTCAGACAGGCACCGTTGCCGACCAAATGATGAATATGTAGAATGGGTGTCGTGTTCTCAGTGTTGTCGCTGGATAGCCATTAATTGCATCCCTGAAGAAGACAGAATTGTTAATTACGCAATTGATGATTTCTTCTGTTTATTGTGTAAGAAATGATGAAATTAAAATATATAAAAATGATTAGACTATAGAGTTAGGTTAGTATAGAGTTATATGAAATTGCATATCAAAATAGTAATTAAATTACTTAAGTTGTTTTATTTATGATCACAGCTTCAAAACACAATTTTTAACCACACCAGTAATGCATTTAATATATTATTTGACTTTAAATTTAATTTATTCATGCATAACTGACAGTCCGCAGTCTGTTTCAAAGTGGGACGGCATTTTGTGTTTTACTCAGGTATTTAATTTATATATTTAATGTATGAGAAGTAAACGTACTTTATATATGTAAACAATCCATTCATCGTGGAAGTCAGAACTTGTATCTTCATCATAGCTTTTCATCTCAAGTTGTTAGTTCATGACATTTCACTCCATACCATATTTATACACCAATAAATTTTCCAAAGCAATATTGTTGTGTATATAAACCCTTCTAACTGTAAATAAATAAAATTAATACACTATCAATTATTATGATACGAGTACTTACTAATTTAAGCTGTATGTGCTGAGTGTCGTGTTTTTTTTGTTGACGAAATATAGCGATAAATTTCATTCCTAAAAAAGACAGAATTGATAATTATGAAATCAATTATTTCTACTGTTTTCTTTGTAAATGAAAATATATAGAAATTATTACCCTATAGAGTTAACTAAAGCACGCTACAAATTGCATATCAAAATTCTAGTTAAATTATGAGTTAGTTTTTTATGGACATTTTCATTAGATCTTAATTATTGAGAAGTTAAAAACATTACCCAAGACGCAATAAGATAAATAATAGATAACAACTAATGTCTGGTACAGTATGTCTGAATAAGTTATATAAGACAACTTCAGTAGAACATGTAGCCTAATATTAAACACGTTGAGAAAAAAACATGGTATTGTCAAATTGCTATAGTATTATTTTTAATTTGTTCTAAAAAATAAAGTTATTTGAAGAAATTAGCACAAAGTAAGTATGTAGGTTAGGTTAGGTTAGTAGGTATGTATAAATTACTATACATAGAAAGGTTAGGTAAAGGTTATTTAATTTATTTATAGTTTATTCATTATATTTAATGTTAACTGGTTTTGTAACGGTAACTTGTAACAAAAGATAAGCACAACCTAGCAGTAACAGTCATTTCATCACAATCATATCATATAGTTTTAAAAACACAATTTGTAACCACACCAGTAATGCATTTAATTTATTATCTGACTTTTAATTCAATTTATTCATGCATAACTGACTTGTCCGCAGTCTGATATTTCAAGTGAAATGGCAATGAGTGTTTTGATTTGTTTGATTTATATTTAATGTACAAGAATAATTACTCACTATGAAAAAAAATTGATGTTAATCTATCGATCCATTCAATATAGAAATCAGAACTGATATTCCCATTGCATTTTTGTATTTCAAGTTGTTAGTTCATCACATTTCACCCGATATCATAATCATAAACAAATCATACAGTAACTATTAAATTATTTATGAAACCGTATCCAAAAACTTGGAAGGCACCATTTTCTTGATAAGTTGTCGATTACGTACTATCTGAAATCACACAAAAAAGTAAATCATATTATATTATTATCTTTGTTTTAATCTGGACAGTGTTCATCCGGGGGCGGACAGTAACCCTTGTACTAAGTAAAATATAGGGAATTACAATGACAATCATGGGGAATAAGAATTTAATGCATACTGTGAATACTAATTTACAAAATATTAATTAAAATGTTTATAAATTAAAACAGACAAATTTTATTATAATAATCATTAAAATTAGGTACTGTTTTAAATTTAAATTTTGAATATTGTATTCTATGGGAAAACTCACTAATGATTAAAACAATAACTATCCATCTAATAATGTATTACCTTATTAAAATAAAATGTAGTTAAAAGTTGATATACTGTTGTTTATCATAACTTACCAATGATACAATATTGTAATATTGCAACACTACACAACTTCCGTATTTTACATTATAAGACTTTAAAAGTGATTGTTATAGGTAGTAATAACTTGAGGTTCACGGTTCAGTCACACTTTGTTTTTTCAATGGTTTGTCGTCTCCCTTGATTGCCAATATCGCATCTAGAAATATTTAAACATTAATGTAAAATAAAATCTACAAAATGAAGGTTTATGGAATACATCCTGCTAGTTACAATTAATACCTTAGAAATAACTTTTATTTTTTTCAAAAAATTGTAAGTCTCATAGAATTATGTTGTATTTTTATTGATGTATTTTTAAATGGTTTTCTCTAGCATTTGCTGTTTGGTACTTTACAAGAATTAAAAACGTAAACAATTTTATCTATAACATTAATTGTACATGTACTCTAAGTGTAATTTACCCAATGCTAAGTGAGTGCTCATTCCAGCGGCTTTCACTAAAAATCTATGACTGCAAAATATATTCACATTTTTTCCTTGATTTATGTGTGCATGAGTAAGCTTAGAAACAAATTTTCTGTTTGCTCATTGACAAATGCTTTTACATTTACCGAAATTTTTAACAACTTTTTTATGGCATATATTATGCCAGCTTCCAGACACAAATAAGCCATCTTTCAGAAGTGAACAACACAAATGAGTCTTGAATAACATCTCATCAGCACATAAGGTGCAGTCAAGAGCTTCAGTTTGAAAGTTAGACATTTTTAACTTGAAAAGTTAAAATAAAAAATTATATAATCCAGGGGTTATTTCATATTTAAGGCAACTCTTGTTCTTACTTATGGACAAATGAAAGGTAGATTGTTAACGCTAATTATTTTGGTATTCGTTTAGTATGTGACCTAAAGAGTTAAAATCGAGTTTAGTATGTGACCTACCAAGACGATTATCTATATTATGTACGGGTACTGATCTATTAACAGGTAAGATGAATTTTTGAAATTAAAGTAAAATACAAAAAGTGTATTTCTAAAAATATAATTTAAATAAAATAAAACTCTTTTATAACAACATAATTTTATGAAATCTATTGAATAGTTTTGACATACCTATTGCTGTTATAGGTACCTATGTGTCTTCATTCATTTTGTTTAACTCATTTTGACATTGTTAAATGTAATCCTGCATTATTTTATATTTGTA
This sequence comes from Macrosiphum euphorbiae, assembly GCA_949089665.1. Lineage (NCBI taxonomy): Eukaryota > Metazoa > Arthropoda > Insecta > Hemiptera > Aphididae > Macrosiphum > Macrosiphum euphorbiae. Next base: position 29,885,240 of record CARXXK010000001.1, read on the forward strand.
TATTGTATTACTAATATATTATAAAAAAGTATTTATAGTTAAATAATTATTAACATAATTTTATGATGTTTAATTTAACTGTTTTTAAATTAATTAATGGTCCTGTGGATCATATACTAAATGAATACCCAATACGGTAGGTCACGCGGTCTGGTAGGTCACATACTAAACGAATACCATTATTTCATATAATTTGTGTACTTGTCCATAAGGGTTTCTCGTGTTGCATATTGTTTGAGATTGTACTACTGGGTGACAACAAATGTTTTTCACACACCGAGATAAAATTGAGTTTCTTTCTCATCCTTCAATTGTTGGCGTACAAAACATTTCTGGTTATTTGTTCAGACCAAACCGACGAACCTAAATCATATTTATATAATTTTAGTAATCATACAAATTATATACACAGTGTGATCATGATAAGTGGAAACACTCAATAACCATGTGCAGGCTTCATGTATTTCAATTCTGCCTTTTCTGCAGACTAGTAAACAGTATTGTACACATTATAAAATAATTACACCATAATGGTAACAAGAATGATTCTTGTGACAGTTAATTTTGCGAATGTGCACAATATTTTTTTTTTTAAATGGCACGACCCATCTTTGACCACAAACTAATTTTCTTTGTATTTTTTAATTAATTTTAGTGGTTGAATTTCTTTTTTAAGTTAAAAAATGGACGAGTTATAGTAATCTGATTTTTATGTTAACTTCGTATTTTATAATCTGTTTTACCCATGTATAAATAATTTGTGGTCAAAGATAGGTCTGTGCCATTTAAAGTAAAAAAAATATTGTGCACATTCGCAAAATTAACTGTCACAAGAATCATTCTTGTTACCATTATGGTGTAATTATTTTATAATGTGTACAATACTGTTTACTAGTCAGCCAAAAAAGCAGAATCGAAATACATGAAGCCTGCACATAGTTATTGAGTGTTTCCACTTATCGTTATCACACTGTACACAGTTTAATAAACTGTTTGATTACTGTAAATATCTAGATTTTTCAATAGGAAATATGATTATGTTCCAGTAGTCCAATACCATCATGTATTCCTAGACAAATTTAAAAATATTATATTAAATATTTATTATAATGGACTCTCTATAAGAAATATTAAAAATCATATTGACTTACCAGGTAAACAAGTTAATGGTAGAGCTAAAATGTTTAGTGTACTTAGATTTCATTAATAAAAAAACCTTTCTTTGTCAATCGTGATTTGTTAAACGTTGATAACAAATTATTAAATATAATTATGGTATGGTCAGCAAGCTGGTACTGTTACCAATTAAATATTGTACATTTGAGGTATGTTTATAGATTTTATTCTAATCATGATTTAAGATATTACAATCTTATAGCGTTTTCCATCAGCTGACTGCACCAGTGTCCAGTCGACACCATGAATTTTGGCGGTGTAGAAAATTATAGGATACTGTGATTATGGTATCAGTTTTCGCGTGTAGTGTGGGGTTGCTACTACTGCCACGATATTATAATGCTCCGAACATATTACTCCGAATCACGGACTAAGATATATCTTAGTCCGTGCTCCGAATGTAAAATGCCACGAATACAAGTTATCCGATTATATACAACTACGATGGTGATCAAAACTACTCCGATATTATTAATATTATATTATTATCATTGATAAACTGTAATATCAATTGATATTACCATAATTGATAATATTAGTGTTATTAATTAATTTATTTTAATGTAAACGGGATGAACATGAAGCCAATAAAAATTAATAGTTATTACATTAGTAAATTTAAATCTATTTAGTTGACTGTAATGGCAGTAATATAAACACAAAAACAAATAAAATAATAATAATAATAATATCTTGAATAATGATACAAATAATAATATCTTAATATAATAAAAAAAAAATATTAAACAATAAATAATATAAATACAATAAATATATATACCTATATAATACTTATATGTATATAAACCACTGAACCATAGGTAACAGATGATATGCAAAACATCGAATTTTTGGTTGGATGATTATTATAAGAAAGTATTTAACTTGTATATTCCTATATTATAGGTTTTGAAATTGGAATATGTACTAACTACTAGATTAGTGATTACGTACCTACAAGGCCCAATTATTCTATTCTGTGGCCCAAGAGGGAAATTATTCAAAGGGCCTCTCAAAAAGCATTTATCATATTACCTACACAAATTTAATGATCTTTCGTTGTAGTATTTCTAGTGGTCAACAGCGTACTCATTTATACCTTTCCCTAGCCAGAGATGTAAAATTTCATGTTTTCACTGACTTGTTGAAACTTTTCAAAACAATTTAAACTTATGATTTAATTTGTTTTGTATATGATTCAATAGCTTCTTTTACACATCTAAATAATATTGTAAAATTATTTAAAAATGATTTACCTATGTAATGCAACTAGTAGATGCTGGCTATCTTATTTGCATTTAAGTGGTAATCATTGAATACTAATAATAATTGTATCAAAGCGGTGTTTAATTATTTATTTTCCTAGTAATTTATAGATTTTCCAATAGAAACTAATATTAACTTTTATGACTGTACCAAACTTAGAAATCCATTCATGAAGTGATACTATATACTTAAAATAGGGAATATATTTTCAAAAAAACCTAAAAAAGGTGAATGATTCCTACATTACCTGGTTAAATTAGTAACAACGCGAACGCTGGTGGCGGACGGGGTGGAGGCTTTCGGCCCGGGGAAATACAAAGAATAACTGCCCACTACTAATTTACCAAATATTTAATTTTTGCCAACATAATATAATTATGTATTACTATTTTAACATAAACTAAATTTTTTTAACACATTTGGCGAGATATTTAACTTATATAAAACTTTATTCGTAGTACCTATATACACATCGA
>CARXXK010000001.1:29888257-29899362 GCA_949089665.1 Macrosiphum euphorbiae
TTATGGGAAGTAAATTTATATTGACATTCAAAATGATGTTATTGAGATTTGAGATTTCATTTTTTTAACCTCTATTAATATTTAATATTATTTTTCTCATTAAACTTAATACCATCATTTTTTTACTAAATTAATTAATTAGGAGAGAATGCACCCGGCGGCGGACCAGACCTCATATTTTTTTTAGCATCCCCACCATTTTACCGGCCAGATCACCACCGGAACGCGCCGGTTTCGGAGGCAGTTATTGTGTACCATAGACCAGTGGCCACATGGAGGGGGGAATTTGGCCTCGATACGACGAAGCGCCTTCTTGCCTTTGCAATGATACCTTTTTTTAACCCTTTTTTAACCAACAAATAAAATTGTATTGATATTTTTAGAAAAAAAAACTAAAAAAAAAATATGGAAAATTAAAATGTGCCTAAACAGCTCAAAATAAATCAAAACATTTTGAAAATGTTATCGTGTATAGCAAATGCTAATATAAACATTCAGTCAAAATTTCATGTACTTACGGTCATTTGTTTAAGAGTTGCACCAAAAACCAAAATCGATTTTTTCGAAAACAGATTTAAGTCTAAAAATTCCCGTTTTTCCTTAATTTTTATTTTATTTTTCACTCCGCTTTTGAAAACTACTTAAATTTAAAAAAAAACACACATCATTGTAAAATCAAAATGGAATCAAATTTTAAATTGTATAATTGTTTGTAAATAGTAAATTCAAATGTTATTGTATTTTTGGTTTCTATATATGAATTATTAATAAAATTCTATAGGTAATTTTTTAAGTTGAGCATTTATTATACTTTTCAGATTTTACGAAAAAGTTTTACTACCCGAAATTGTTGTTTCTCAAATCACAATACAGAAAACGAATGCAAAATACTGAAAAAAGTGATATTATTGACCCCCCACGCACCAAAGAAAATATTATAAAATATAAAGAAGAAAAAAGAAAAAAGAAAATTATAAATTATATTATATTTGTTGAACTTTATTAATATATTATTCTCGAAATGAGATGCAAGTACCTATTATAATTTATACTATTTATACTTGCCCAAACATCTCTTTTATTTTATCTTTTATTCGTTTTAGGTGCTGTGCCCATAGACACAAGTATATACATTGTATATTATAAGTACCTACCTATATGAGTATGACCGACATAGGTATTAGGTGTAATGTGTATATATATAATTATATATATATATAGTATATCTACTAGAGTGCCTCTATATCAAGATTAAAAACACTCTATATAGGTAGTATTATAATACAGGTACTATATATATTATATATAGCCATATACCTAGGTATGCTATTATTCATACGTTTTTTCTCTCTTCAGACGATAACATATTATTATAGAATAAGTAACCGGTATCATTGTAACAATTAAAAAAAAAAAAAGGTGGGCAAGTGGGTGTCACTCTGCTGTACAGTAGGTTACAGGTCTGTCACTGTATAATGGATAATATTAAATTTGAATTCAAAGTGACTATAAAAATAAACTGTGTTTATGTATTTTTTAGATTTTTGGTAACAGAATTAACTACTTACGTGAAATCTTGTTTTAAATTTTCAATCCTTAGATATAAAAGTTGAACATTTTATAAATTTTTAACTACAAAATAATTATTCAATTTTAAATTTGATAAATTTTGTCAAAATTTGATCTATAAATGCTTATAAAAAAAAACTGTGCCTATGTATTTTTAATATTTTTCAACTGCTATTGTAACAATATATCAGGAGCCTTGTATCAAATTTTTACACTTTTTGCACAACAGATAAAACCTTATTGATATTTATAGGAATAAAAACTAAAAAAATGTAAAACTGAAAATGTCCGTAAACAGCTCAAAACAAGTCAAAATATTTTCGAAATTGTATCACGTATAAGAATCGATAAAATAAACATTCAGTGTAATTTTCATGTATCTACAGTTATTCGTTTTTGAATTACAACAAAATAACGAAATCGCTACATGAGAAATCGAGTGAATATAAAATGTTGTAAAAATTTTAATTTCAAACGATCATAAAAATTTAGTTTGACTTTCTTAAAGCCTTTTTTTTTTTTTGATAAAAGTAGACAAACTTATAAGGAATCATGTATTACATTTTCATATGTTAGATTTAAAAAGAAAAATTTTTATGAATTATTAACTCAAAATAATTTGATAATATTCGTAATTTTTCCATATTTTGTCAAGATTTGAACTTTAAATGTTTATAAAAAAAACTGTGACTAAAGATTTTTAATATTTTTCAAATGTCAATGTAATGATATAGTAGGAGCCTTGTATTAAGTTTTTACACTTTTTGGCCCAACAAATAACATTTTATTGATAATCATGGAAAAAAAATAAAAAAATTTAAATATGAAATTGTCCGTAAACAGCTCAAAATAAGTCAAAATATTTTGAAAATTTTATCGTGTATAGAAAATGCAAATATAAACAACCAGTGGAAATTTCATGTATTTACATGATGATTTGTTTTAAAATTTAAAGTTACACCAAGAGCCAAAAGCGATTTTGTTAAAAACTGATTTTGCGTAAAAATTCTCGTTTTTCCTTAATTTTTATTTTGTTTTTCTTGGCGCTTTTGAAAATTACCGGGAATTTTAAAAATTTGATCTCCCCATCCACCAAAAATATTCACTTTTATAGCAAAGAGATGCTTCGATATACCACTTCGAGGTGGGTTTCTGGTAAAACCATCAGTTATTTCCAAATAATTGGGAAAAACAATAACAAAGCATTTTGACAAAATCAAAATTCATAACTGTTTATTTGTATTTTTATTCAAAAATAAATAACTGTAGAGACTTCATATATTTTCCAAGGATTCATATTAAGCATTTACTATACATGTTATAACTAGGTATATGATAAAAATGTTGTTTTGGGTGTAAAAAGCTTGACAATTTATTACAAGGTTTCTCGTAAGATATTCATACAAAATTTGAAAATATCGAAAATACGTAGTCACGAATAATTAAATGCAAATGGTAGAGAATAATTAAGTACACACGTTATGACAGTAAAACTCGTACTGAGCGATATCGTTGAATTTATTACTCTGACGGATTAGACTAGGTACCATTAGACCGTTACTCGATACCTAGGACAGGGGTCGCCAACCTTTTTGATGTCAAGGGCCAACAAATAAATAGAAAATTGTTCACGTTCTACAATTTGAACACGAACACCTAATATGGGTATCATATTTAATTTGAAACAAAAATGTAAAATCATATCAAATGTAGTTTATTTAAGTTCATAACTGTTAGGTTTATTAATTTAACAAGGTATCTACAAACAAACAACGTCTTAAGCTTAACACGCATGTTCCAGTCCATACTATATCTTAGTTCATAATTTTTATATAAATTATAAATTTTACTTACGACCACATGCGGCCCTCGCGCTGCTGGTTGCCGACCCCTGATCTAGGGTATGACATTTACATTAATATTTTCCGATAATATTATAATTTAGTACAAACCAACTTTAAAGTTTGTTGAATTTATATGAAAATTACGTAAAAGCATAAAAAAATCTTAAAATTTTGGGTTCAAAAATTTCAAAAATGCCTCAAAACTAATAATGTTAAAAAACTTTTAAAAAAAATACAAAATTAAAGCTTCTTATTCTGATTCAAAAATACATGAAACGGGCATCGCGTAGTATTCGGAAAACAATGCAAAGTGCATCGAAATCTCAGCCTCAATAATAATATATTGTTCTGAATTGGAAGGTTAATCGAACATTACCTACCTAATTGGTAAATCCATATTTATAGGACTGTGGCGTGCGAACTACAATTTCCCCTACCCTCTTCAATATAAAAAAAAATTACTTTTAGAAAGGTACTGAACGGAGCCTGAACCTATTGGTGTACCATTATGTGTTGTTTTTTTATTATGAGAAAGAGGTAATTTAAATTATTCATAAATATTTAAATAGGGAAATTCGACATAGATATTGTATCTAAGCCCTTAGGCCTTAAAGCTTAGGGGTTAAAAGTGTAATTTTTCGTAATAAATAAACAAATTGTGAAAACTTAAAGGAATGTGTCTTTTAATATATGCAACTTTTATTGTTTGGATAGACATTTGGAAATTTGTTATTTTTATATTAACGATCTGAAAATGTATTATTTATTACAAAGTCAATATTATTCTAATTTTAATAAAAAGCAAACATTTAAAGAAGCATTCTATAATTTTGAATTACTGCAGTCTGCAGTACCTATACTATTTTTATTAATTCAAATATAGTTTTGATTTTGTTTATTAAGTATGAGAGTTAATACACATGTGTCCTCATCATTATGATGTTAGATACAAAACCCAATTTTTTTATTAGGCTTTTAATATTTTTTTTGACGCCCTTAATTTTGCAGTGCTTATAAATAAGAAATTGCATAATTTCCTTATAATAGAACAAGTACCTGTAAATTATAGCCTTGAGTCGCGAAACTATTACTTCAAATCGGTGAGTTATGAGTGTAAAATTTAAAATTCAAACCAAGAGGTAAAAAGTGGTGCCAATTTAGTGTACGTATTAAGTGTACTACAGTATTGTCAACTTAATTTCTAGCACTTTGAAAAAAAAGAATCACCGAGAAAATTTAAATTGTATGAAGTTTATTGACACGGTGGACGCATGCGTGATGATAAGTTTTTGACAAATCATTTTTGTGGATCTAATGATGTGTATGTTAGGTACCTACTTGTAAATGTCTTAACTATATTTGTTTGAAAAGATATATTTTTAGTTATGTTAATGTGTATAATGCGTGCTGCTTAGTAATTAATTTAAGAACATGTTTTTAGTCTTTGACCGAGGTGGAAATAATGACTAGGTACTCGTATACATAACATGTTGATTAGTCCAAATTACTTAGGTATTTATCTTGTATTCGCATAATAATATAATCATTATTTTATTTTTTAGGATTCGATATTTATGAACTAAATTTACTGTTTATAAGTTTACATAATAACCGTGCTATTTACTATAATGATTGATGAAGTGATACTAAAATACCAACACTAAATATATTCTAGAAAATATTATTATTAAAAATAACTTTCATTTTTTTTTTTCATTATTTGAGGAACGGAAATTTTCTTTCAAGTTCCTTAAAAATAGGAACTCTTTCCCATTCCTATATTTTAAATAGAACGCGTTCCGAGCTTCGTTCCTACTTCCTATAAAAGGAACGCGTTCCTTCCCAACACTGTACTGTTCACAGTTATACCATTAATATAAAATAAATTTATCACATTTTATTTTTTTTTATTTTATTATAATTCAAAGTGTCAAACATAGCTTTCTACCGATATTAGCAAATGAGTTTAATATTTCTTCAGGTAAAATTTCATTAGGTAGCCTAAGGTAGGTCCCTCTCGATATTTATAATACATTAATACTCAAATTAGTATAATAGTAATTATATATACCTATTGTAATTTAAATGATGATATGCATGCAAGATAACTGTTTAGAACAAAAATAACTGATGTCTGATAGTAAAATCTTAAAAAATAAAATTACTTAAATTATTATTAAGCCTGTTTAAGTTAGGTACCTACATCAATTTACGTACAAATCGGCTTCAGTAAACATAGCTTTGTGAAAATATAATTTGACCTAAATGAGTATTTCAGCTATATAAGCTACTAAGTACTAACATACATTTGGTTTTAAGATCTCGTTTCTTTAATCTAGGCCATGTAAAAGTGATGATTTGATGAATGATTTTAAATCATCCACGATTTGCTCGAGTAACCAATGGCAATTGTCAAAATGTCAACCAATTGTATAGATACAAAAAATATAAACTATTTCTTCTATTTCTACTTTACTACCTACTAGGTACCTATTACTATTATTATCTATAATAGTATAACCAACGGCAGCCATTTATACTTGCAATTGCCAATTTTACATAGAAATTAGAAGTTTAGATTGCTGATAGAGCGTTTATATAGTAGGAACTGAAGTTAGTAGTGCATAGTGTATTCTTTTTTTTTCAGTGATCAACAAACAACATAATAAAATACACAGAAACAGAATACACAGTATTACAGTAGTACCCATTACAAAAAAATAAATATACTAAATATATAATATATTTTGTCATGGTAGTACCGACTACCTACCGAGCACCGACGTGGCGACGCGCGACATACTATGCATACTACAGTAGTCAGTAAGTAGGTACATTCACTACATTCCATCGTCATACTTCCTATTCACAATAGAGGTATTAGGTACACTATATATGTTGTACAGCCTAGAATCTACCCCATGATACAATAATAACCATAATTTAATATTATATTATGATATTATAGTAGGTAGGTAAATACAATAGGTAGTATAATATGGTTTATCGATTATAGCATACCAAGAGCTAGAAATCTATTCTATACAATGACAAGTTTAAAAATCAAAAATGTTAAATGCATGTTTTGCCAATTTTAAAAAGTGCATAGGTATATAATGTTTTTTTTTAAAAAAAATGATGATTTAATTTTGTGACTTACCTAGGTACGTATTATAGTATACAACATCACTCATAGTGTAAATATATTTTTAATAATACTATTAAGAAAATACTATACAAATAATATTTATTTAAGTTAATTAGGTAATTAACATCTGTTATCACCAATAGTGGGCAACCCAAGCAGTTTCCCCAATCCTCAAATCAGATTTTTCTTTTTCATTTGTATTTATTTAAGGGGCCTGGTCGCGATTTTTCAAATTTTCCGCAATTCTATAAAATTTGAAAATTAAATTTTATATTTTAGTTTCCACCTCAATTATAAGACTTTTCCACTAATCTACTGCCCAATACCTATTTAGGGGGGGTTGATAGGGTGTATTATATCGGTCAAAACACAGTTTACAGGAAAAACTCTCACACCTCGTAGATTGGTCCGATTTCCGTAATTTTTTTTTGTTAGATAGAGGAATATTTTTTACAGGGCGCATTGGACTTCGATTTTTGATTACATCGCTAAAAACAAAAAATAATACAAAAACTAAAAAGTTGTAAAAATTGATTAAATTCAAACTTGTAACATAAGACTTAAAAAAATAATTTTGAAAATCCAAGTCCAATGCGCCCTGTAAGAAGTCTTCCTCTATCTAACAAAAAAAAAAATTACGGAAATCGGACCAATCTACGAGGCATGAGAGTTTTTCCTGTAAGGCATGTTTTTGAGCAAAAAAACAGGTCGCGTGCAGGCCCCTTAATGTAACAATCTTTAATAAAGTTGTATACAATATACTAACAATTAAACAATAATATAACAATGTTCATAAAATCATAATTAATAATTTTTGCAATATGTACCTATTATAATAATTAATAATATTACTTCACAATAAAACTGGAAATTAACGTCTAACGGAACTTGCTATAAAATCATAAAAATAAAAATTGTATTCAAAATTATTTAGGCCCCCTCCCTAAACAAAAATAATCTTAGCTACGTGCCTGATCGGGCCATATTGGGTCAACAATTTAATAATAACACTCTGACAATTTGCCGATAATAACTAATACTGGAGTATTAAGTCAAGTGTCTACCTATAAAAAAATAATAGGTATTATTAGTGGCGTATTACTACCATATCTATTTATTTTAGATACATATTATGGATACATGGTGACATGAATTTATTGGTTTTACAAAGATGTGTGTTTTCATTTAACTTTTTAATCTTTTAAGCTTATGTTATCGCCTTTTGGAGCAGTAAAATGCTTTGATTTACAACTTTGTGGGTGGTTTTTCGTAGAAAATAGTTACTTAAGTTTGTACATGGAGGGAGGGGGTGGGGGTGTAGCTCAAAAGAAATTTTAAAAAACATTGAGAGATCAAAAAAAAAAAATGGATGAAAACGGGAATTTTTACTAAAATCTGTTGATAAAATCTTTTTTTTTAGGTTGCAATTCAAAAATGAATTACTACAGAGACTTGAAATTTTCACCAAATATTTATACTTATAGGAGGACGGAGTGGCCGAGAGGACTAAGGCGTCGGCTCCGACGCAGCCTACCCGGGTTCGATTCCGGTCACGGGCGGCATTTTTCTTCGGCAGTCACGGTGTCCGGAGAACAAGTGCCGCCGTCCCCCACCCGGGGCATGGCAGAACCCTAAGGGTGCCCCATTGGAAATTCTGCTACAACACCCACATGTGTACCAACCTACCCAATATAAAAACTCACAATTCCATCCCCAACCCACGTGGCAAACGTTATCCAATAAAAAAAAAATTTTAATTTATATTTACTAGACACGATATTATAGTTATAAAATATTTGGCCTCTTATTGTGCTATTTATACTAACACCCTTAGGTATACATATATCTTATATATGTATAGCTATAAGCTATATAAGTACCCATCATATTATGTTAATAACAGCTATAGTAGTCATTCGATAATTCGAAATTCAGGGGACCGAGTTTAAAATTCGATTTATAGAGGTTTTCGATTTACCGAGTGTTCTAATAATCGAGGGAAAACAAATTAATTCTAATTAAAGAAAGGTGAAATTTGTATGTGTAATGTGTAGGTATATTACATTTAATTTGACATTTATTTATTATACATACATATTAAAGTTTAGATTAGGTATTTAGATAGGTAAGGTACGATAATAACATTTATAAACTACGATAATATTTAACCACCGTCGTTATTAGTTTCATTACGAGACACGAGTACGTCAAATAGATTGTACATAATCTTTATGTAATTATATGTACATATTTACATATAATCGCGTTTAAGGAAATTTGAATTATAGAGGTTAGTGGAAAAAAATTCGTATTATCTATAGAGTGTGTCCACCAACAGACAATTCGAATTATCGAGTGACTGCTTTAATAAAACTAATAAAACAATATAAATTATTATCATAGAAATTACGTTATTAATTGTTTTTGATAAAAATTATTTCAACCAACTTTATTAGTTATTACTACCTAATAGAAAAATAAATTACCAATAGGTAAACCTACGGGCTACGGCAACCAGGCTACCTATATAATAGTCGACACCTGGTAATACAGCAGAGACTTTTTTTGGACATAGTTAGAACTTAATAATAATACAAGCATTTAATACTTAAAATTTAAATTTTCAATAAAAAATAATTTATTTGATATTTCATGTTTGGAAATAATTTAAGTAGGTACAATTAATATATTACATTATATATTTATATAATAAAGTTAATAATAATAATAAAAATAAATATTATAATATTATAAATTATAATACCATTATTGTAAACCTTGTTATAACTTATAGAGTAACTCTATTACTTATAGACTATAGTTGTTAATTGTTACTTTTATATACCTATTATTATGTAGTTATGTTTAAATATTTTGTTACCTATCAGTTATCATAATATTATTGTATCATTATCAAGGGCTTCATTTGGGGAAGGGGCAACTGGGGCATTTGCCCCAGCTAGTCTTGTATTTATGTCAACCTTAAGTCAGAAAATTTACCATACCCCCCACTTTTTACCACTATGACACTATGCTATGAGAATCTGAGAGAAAAAAATATTGAGTCGGAAAAGCAGTGAAAGTTGCCCTAGTCTAATAAAAACTGAAATGACGACACTGATCACTATAGTACTATACTACCTAACTATTTTAGTATAGTTCTTAGTTCATAAATAAGTTATCAGTATATAATGACCTAAATGAAATCTTATTAATTATTTATTTTTTCAAGTTACTTATAAGTAATTATGTGAAATATTACAAATTAATAATGCTCATATATATGATTGAATGAAAAATTAATGTTATTATTTATTAATTAAAAAAATATTCAAATATCATAAAGATGCCAACGTGCGTACAAACACAGATAATGTTCTTATTTTGAAGTGTGATAATAGGACAATTCACTTTTAAAAAACACAGCACAAGATTGGAGGTTCTGCTGAACGCAAATTTATTGCTATGTTGGGCGCGCTAGAGAAAAAACTAATGGTGCTCTGATGAATTAATTAATAAAAATTAAAAACCTTACATTGCTGTTGTTATTATTACTAATGAAGATTCTATGCAGTATTGCACTTTAATATTTGAGTCTGTTGAGAGTTTGTTTTAGTTTTTCATAATATTGTAAATATTAAACATTTTTTTTTCTATAATTTGGGTGGCATTCCTACGTTTCCATAGGTTCTTGCTGTAAAAGTAATAATAATAATTTTTTATCGAGTAGTCTTACCCGATATCGTATATCAAGTATAAATATCATGACTCATGAACATTAGACCCTATCTCTCTCTATAATGTCCATGATAAATATAATGCACGTACACGATTATAAAGAAGTTCTTTATAATCGTGAATGCACATTATCTATAGTTAAATATTAAGGTAGTCAATTTTTCTTTACACAATATTTTAATTATATATTTTGACATTTCTAAACACATAATATAATTCTGGACTGTACTCACACCACAGAATAGAATACTATGCTCACACTGTTCATAGAAGTCTGAAGTAGTATGTTGAACACTTGAACTGTGTTGATGACAACATTAATGAGACGCTATGTGCTCATTATAGTTTAGAAATTTATTTGAAATTAATTATTATTACGATATTAATTTCTTTTCCTCCACCTCTATCGGATCAGTTTTAATTTTATTCACAATGTCACGAGAATAAGTAAAGTACCCGTCGGCCATTTTTATGAATTTTCGAAATCCGGATCGCCTGACGCTATGACGTGTTTATTTGTATTTTGTACTAATGGTCGGTTATTATTAGCTACTTTACTTAATTAAATATTAATTATTATTAAATAACTATTATTTATCATATTATATTATTTATCATCTAATATATTAATATATACATTGTACAATGTACAAGCTGGAATACTTTTCGTTGTTAAATTCTTTTTAAAATGTTACATATATTACTTAATAGACAATAGTTAATACTTGATATTATTTAGTACTCTACAATTTTACCATATTTCATAATTTATACTGTACTATTTTAGAATTTAACTGATTGTATAA
>CARXXK010000001.1:29899462-29922459 GCA_949089665.1 Macrosiphum euphorbiae
GTTTGTAGTTATAGAAAAAAAATGATGTTTACAATAAACTTAAATAATATGACATTAGCTTATTTACAGGGACAATGGCGGACTGTCCCGGGTGGAGCCGTAGCCGTGACTCGTGAGAGGCCTATTCGTCTTGGTTTTACTTTCAATAAAAAAAATATTATATTTTGATCTGATAATAATTTATTGATTAGGCCAAATTGGTAATTTACAATTACAGTAGAAGCCGCAACAACAATCGGTTAATTGACCCATTTTACCTTGGTCCCAAAGTGTTCCTAATAAGCGGCTTCTACTGTATTATAAACAATAATAGATTCCTTGTGAATGGTTCACTTTTTCATAATATAATTTATAAATACAATTCTTAGGTACGAACATTAAAATTTTTTTTTTAAATATTATAAAAATGTATTTAGCGTTCTTTTGAGCCGCTATAATCTTCTCCGGCTGGGCCGAAGTACTTCCAGTCCGCCACTGTACAGGCATTATCTTTTTTTAACCTCATTATTATAAATAATTAAAATATTCTCAGGAAATCCACTTTACGACTGTTTGGATGAATCTGTATGGCGTAGTGATTGTATTAGAAAGCTTCCTAAACTAGTAATATTGGACGGAGTACCAATCATAAGGGATTAAAAACATCTCAGTTGAAAACACTTAAGTCTAAATTTACTAGGTAATTTAATATATTGTTTTATAAAAAAATAAGAATGTATGATGAATTATTATTTATTACGATGCCGGAATAAGATATTTGTTGCCTGAAGTTATAAAAGTTTATACAATTTATAATATGTACCTACCTATCAGCTATCTATAATATTTTGATAATTTTTATTTTTTTTGTAATTAAATTTCTAAAGTAAACTATTATTCAATATTCATAATGGTGGGTAGGTAGTCAAAAAATTTGGTGTATAGAGTATTAGAATAGATATTAGGTATCAACTATCAATGTTGTGAATGAAACTAATCTGGCATTGTGATTTGTGATTACACATAATGTCACATACAATTTTTTTTAATTGAAATTATATTTAATTTTATCATATTTATAGGAACCACTTAATTTTTGAACAAATCGTCTGTGTAGATGGATCATGTTATTTCAAAATTCCATACATATCATTCATATTATTTAACGAGCAAAACTCAAAAACCTGAACCGTATACAGCCTGACAGCAATTTGTTGTTTAAAAATATTATTATAACATTGTATAATACGAATAATACTAGTATAAAGTTATTATAATAATATTATAATATTATCATTACAAAATGCTGTCCGGGATAGGTATAATATATATTATATATGTTATTAACATAATACAATGCTTATTATAAATATTTTTTTTTTAATAAACTGTTAATTTATTTTAATTTTTAATCATTATTACAATAAGAATGTACTAACTATTTACATTATTTTAAACCATTGATTAATATATCATTAAATGAATATGTGTTGTAAACAAAACATTTAATTTTTTTGTACCTAAGCGAATATTATTGAAATTTACTAACAAGAATACAAACTATATTAAGGTTAATGATAGCTGATCGTTTTATCGTGTATTTAGACCAGTAAACTGAAAAAATATACTTCCAGAAATCAAATTTTAATTTTGAAAACATATCAGAATTTCTTCGCTTTTTGTCGGTGTTTTGTAGAAAGCGAATTTTGTAGGGGGGCACGGTTGCCTCCACCCGGCTCCGGGTATCCACGAAGTCAACAAAAAAATGGAACTTCCGTTCATTTAAATCCTACAAACTGTGCCAAATTTGTTGAGTGCCCCGAGTACAAACAATGGAAAGCAAGGAGCTGAAGGAACTGTATAGTTGAAAAAACCGGCCAAGTGCGAGTCGGACTTTACCGTTTTACCGTACGGAACCTTAAGAGAACGTGTCAGGGAAAAAAATCACTCGAAAAATTCCTTTAAAAACATGTTTGCGCGTTCCAATAATATGGGTTAGTGAGTGGTTGTATCATAAAAAGTAAAAACACCTATGAACAAAATTATAGAGGAGATTTTTATCTGGTTCCGTAAGAAGCCCAAATTTTTGAAATTTTCATTTCTGAGACCTAAAAATTAACATTTTAAAACTGCTATTGTAACATTATATCAGGAGCCTTGCATTGAATTTTCACGCTTTTCTACCCAACAAATACATTTTTATTGATATTTATAGAAAAAAAAACTAAAAAATTTGAAAACTGACTATATCCGTAAACAGCTTAAAAATAGTCAAAATATTTTCAAAATTGTATGATGTATAGAAAATGAAAATATGAAAATTCAGTATAATTTTCATGTATTTACAGTTATTCGTTTTTAAATAACAACAAAGTAACAAAATCGCTTTATGACAAATTGAATGATTATCCAATATCGTAAAAATATGAAATTCAAACGCTCATAAAAATCTAATTTGATTTGCTTGAAGACATTATTTTTTTGATGAAGATAGACAAACTTATGAATAATCTTGTATTATAATTTCAAATCTTAAATTTAAAAAGAAAAATTTTTACGAATTCTTTACTCAAAATAATTTGCTAATTTTTGTGATTTTTCAATATTTTGTAAATTTTTGAACTTTAAATGCTTATAAAAAAAATTGTGACTAAGGATTTTTAATATCTTTCATCTGCCTTTGAAACAACATTCTAGGAGCCTTCTATTAAATTTTAAAGCTTTCGAAACCAACAAATATAATTTTATTGATATTTTTAGAATAAAAACTAAAAAAAAATGGAAAATGAAAATGTGCCTAAACAGCTCAAAATAAATCAAAATATTTTGAAAATGTTATCGTGTATAGAAAATTCTAATATAAACATTCGGTCAAAATTTCTGTACTTACGGTGATTTGTTTAAGAGTTGCACCAAAAATTAAAATCGATTTTTTCGAAAACAGATTTTACGTACAAATTCCCGTTTTTCCTTAATTTTTCTTTTGTTTTTCACGGCGCTTTTGAAAACTACTGGAAAATTTTGGATTCTGAGCGGAGCGATGAATGTATTGGTTTTACAATGATGTGTGTTTTTTTTTATATTTTTATATTTTTTTATTTTTGTGTCTGTCATCACGTTTTAGGACAGTAAAAGTGCTCGGATTTTCTTCATCAGTAGCTTTTCTGATAAGAAAGTGAATCTAGTTGGTACTTTGGGGGGTCAAAAGTATAAATTTCCCAGTAGTTTTCACAAGCGCCGGGAAAAACAACATAAAAATTAAGGAAAAACGGGAATTTTTACACAAAATTGGTTTTCCAAAAAATCGATTTTGGTTATTGGTGTAACTCTAAAACAAATGAACGTATATACATGAAATTTTCACTGGTTGTTTATATTTGCATTTTCTATACACGATAACATTTTCAAAATATTTTGATTTATTTTGAACTGTTTAGGGACATTTTCATTTTCCATTTTTTTTTAGTTTTTTTTCTAAAAATATCAATAAAATTTTATTTGTTGGTTGCGAAAGCTTGAAAATTTAATAGAAGGCTCCTAATATGTTGTTTCAAAGGCAGATGAAAAATATTAAAAATCCTTAGTCACAATTTTTTTTTATAAGCATTTAAAGTTCAAAAATTGACAAAATATGGAAAAATCACGAAAATTAGCAAATTATTTTGAGTTAAGAATTCGCAAAAATTTTTCTTTTTAAATCTAAGATTTGAATATGTAATACAAGATTACTCATAAGTTTGTCTACCTTTATCATTAAAAAAATCTCTACCGGACAGTCAAATTAAATTTTTATGAGCGTTTGAAATTCAAATTTTTACAACATTGGATGTTCACTCGATTTCTCATGTAGCGATTTCCTTATTTTGTTGTAATTCATAAACGAATAACTATAGATATATGAAAATTTCACTGAATGTTTATATTAGCATTTCCTATACACCATACAATTTTGAAAATATTTTGACTCTTTTTGAGCTGTTTATGGACATTTACAGCTTTCAATTTTTTTTAGTTTTTTTTTCTATAAATATCAATAAAGTTGTATCTGTTGGGCCAAAAAGTCTGAAAATTTAATACAAGCTTTCTTATATATTGTTACAATATCAGTTGAAAAATTTTAAAAATACATTGGCACGAGTTTTTTTATAAGCATTTAAAGTTGGAATTTTGACAAAATTTATCAAAATCGCGAAAATAATCAATCGTTGGAATTAAAAAATTATAAAATGTTCAGTTTTTATAACTAAGAGTTGAAAATTTAAAACAAAGATTCTCTTAAATAATTCATACTGTAACCAAAAAATCTAAAAAATATTTAAACACACTTATTTTTTACAGACATTTTAATTTCAAGTTTAGACAAAATTTCATATTTAAACCAAGAATTACGATTTTAGTTATTTTGTTGTGATTGTATAATATTATTCGTGGGTACTCGAAATTTCTAAAGTAATCTACTATATATCTATGATAGTATCAGGGTTTGTTGTTGGTGTATAACGCGTTATAAGTACCTAATGGATATTGTGATATGATTAATTTGGAATTCATTATAGGTCAATTTTTTTTAATACCATAGATATGTATATAATATTATGTCTTTTACCTAGAAGGACATACCGTCTCCGCTCAGAATCGTTTTTCTTATACAATGATATTATATCATTGAATTCAAATTTAATACCATCCATTATACAATGACCCACTTGTAACCTACTGTACAGCAGAGCGACACCCACTTGCCCACCTTTTTACTTTTGAACCCCCAAAGTACCAACTAAATTCACTTTCCTATCAGAAAAGATACTGTTGAAGAAATTCTAAGAATTTTTACTGTCTTAAAAGGTGATGACAAACACAAAATAAAAAACAAAAAAAAACACACACATCATTGTAATGTAAAATCAATATACATTCATCGTTTCACTCTAATCTAAAATACTTTATTCAAATAATAGTTTAGATGAAAATGTATTGTAAATTGTAATACCCACTAAAATAATAATGTTGCTTTTAGATTCCGTATTTAATAAATAATAACCATACAGTCAAGTTAAATGAAAACAGTAATTGCTCCTTATATGCAGGGTGCATTCCATCATGGCCCAGAGTATAAGAATATTTACATCCACTGTTCAATAAATTTGGTTAAATATATAAAAAACAAAAAAAAAAATAAAATAGTAGTTTTATTTATTGAAACATACATCATATTACAATTTAAAACAATAATCTGTTATATATTTAAATCTGTAGAATCTAAAAAATTACAAAATTGGCAAAAGAATGACATGTGTAAAAATGCAACAAATATTTTTTTTTAAATACATAATATTATAGTAAAAAAATTAGACACAAAAAACATATAATCTGCAACAATATTTTAAATATTGTAAGTGTATTCAGAAACAATTATATTATATTTATATCTAATGGAAAAATAAAATAAAAATGATTGAATATAAAATAAATGTAAAAATGATTAATTGTTATTTAAACAATATTTCTAAATACATCGCTTGAATTTGATAACCATTTTACTTTACCAATATCTTTATCCAAATAAACTTGATTAGTAGCAAACAGTTTTAGAGCCTTTGGATAAGCAATGTGTTCCACCTTCTTAATTTTTTCGATAAGACTTTCTTCTGTTTCGTCCAAACTCATGTTCACACTTTCTTGTACTATGATGGCTCCAGCATCAATTTCTAACTAAAAATTGCACTCAGGAATAAATAAATAAAATAAAAAATAAAAATAAAAATATTTACTTCTACAAAATGGACTGTACATCCAGCAACTCGTACACCGGATTCAAGGGCTT
The DNA here is from genome assembly GCA_949089665.1 of Macrosiphum euphorbiae. Taxonomy (NCBI): domain Eukaryota; kingdom Metazoa; phylum Arthropoda; class Insecta; order Hemiptera; family Aphididae; genus Macrosiphum; species Macrosiphum euphorbiae. The sequence goes on from CARXXK010000001.1 coordinate 29,905,266, forward strand.
GCCTTTGAGGATAAAGACCTTTGAATAAAGGTAAAAGTGAAGGGTGTATATTTAATAGACGACCTCTCCATTTGTTCACAAAGTTATTTGTTAACACACGCATAAAACCAGCTAAGCAAACAACATCTACTTGTGTTTGATCTAAAGCCTTCAACATTTCATCTTCAAATAGTTCACGTGTTTTAAACTTAGTATGATCTATTTCCTAAACAAATAAATATAAACAAATAGAGTTGGTTGAGTAACATTTTTTGCACTTGTAATAAGAGTCCTCGACTTGAATTGAATTGAGTACTCATTTCACTATGTTATTGAAAAATAAATGTTAAGACTGATAAATAACTAAAAGAAACCAAATATTTCAGATAAGAATTTCAGGAAAGTCAATGGTTTAAATCAATAACAATAGTTTGTTATTGCTTTAATAGTTTAATATTTTAAAACTTTTTGAACTCAAATCAACTCGAAATAATTTAAATTTGACTAGACATCAAAAAACAATACTCGCCCAACGTTATGAATAAATTACATTTGCAAAATCTAATTTTTTAATTTATTACCAAAGCCAATATACCAGCACGCCTGGCACGATTGAGACCTTCAACTTCTGGTCTATTGGATATTACTAAAACAATTTCGGACATCATAGATGGATCATCAGTAGTAGCATCAATCAACGACTAAATTAAAAAAAAAAAAATCACAAAAATTATTAAGGAATTTGTATATCGAGCATTATAAATTAAAATTAATATCACAGTTTACCTGTAGATTAGTTCCAGTTCCCGATATAAGAACAGCCACACGCATTTTTGGACGCATCCTAGATGCCACATAGGTCTGAATATGAGGACGCATCAAAGGTTCCATGGCATTTGCAAATTTTTTCACTTCAACTGATTGTTCGTCTACAAGTATTAATGAAAGTTCACACTTTGAGCTCTCTTTATTCTAAATTATATATACGTATTGTTACACAGTCTACAAAAAGTTAAATATACTTTTTGATATATTATGTAAACTGGTAAAACTTACCAGACATTTTTTCCTCGACTATGCCAACAACTTTACCATTAGTAGCACACAGAACATCTTCAACATGTTTCTTATCAACTATTAATACCATACCTAAACCACAATTCAATGTTCTTAACATTTCTGTTTCATTGATGCTACCTAAAACCAAATTATATACATTAATCAACATAAATTACTTAATAATGGACACTAAATATTAATTATACCTGTTGCAGCTATCCAACCATATACAGGCTGTATACTCCATTTTGTAGCATCTAAAATAACTTTTTTATTTTTTGGTAAAATACGTGGAATATTCTCTATTAAACCACCTCCAGTAATGTGAGCCAATGCTTTTATATTATTATTTCTTATTGAAGGTAATACACGCTCAACATAAATTACTGTAGGAGTCAATAGTTCTTCACCTAAAAAATATATTCAAACTTTTAAGAAATATATAGAAAAGATTAAAGAACAATTATGGAAATATTTCTTCAAATTTTGAATACTTGTTCTTTATCATAATTAATAAACAATATTGTCATCACAAAATATTTTAATTTAATACATTCAATATACTTTTGTCAAAATAAATTAAAAGTGTATCAAAAAATTAATACATTTCTTGTTTATTTTAGATTCTGAGTATTAATTTTACAATGATGTATTATTTTCTATCTGTTGTTATGTTAAGGAGCAGTAAAAATTCTTTAAACTTAACATTGAAGGAGGTTTTTTGTAGCAAATTGGATCCAGCCAACTACATACCAACACCTATGCTTTATTTTTGGGGGAAAACATATTTTAATTATTTTGACTTTTTTTAGTTTTAGATTCTGAGCGTAGCAAGGAAGCTAGTGGTTTTACAATGATGTTTATTTTTTTTATCCTGTAAACACAATTTCTACCAGGAGGAGTTCTTTTATTTCAACATATAGTATCTTATCTTTAAGCAATTTGGATAATGGTTTTTTAACACCACAGAAAAAACAACCAACCTTTTTTTGTTCCAACATTTCTTTATATCACCATAGAAACGAATTAAATTTAAAAATTACCTAATAATACATGATTTATACATTTTCTTCCATGCGTTCAGAATCATTTTTTATCAATTGCGATCATTACATTCAAATCAAATACTGTAATAATACACTATCCTGTCCGAGCACCGAAAGAACGATGAACAAACTTCCACTACTCCCTGACCTACTCGTTTTTTTTTTAAATTTATAATAAATAATGACAAACATATTTTTCTAAGTTAAAAAATATAAAAAACAAGGTTCCTCAAAAGTAGTCCTTAGAGTAATTAAAAGTTACCATAGGTCTTCTTGTCCAAGCTAAAAGGGGCTTCATCTGTAAATTTATGACAACCCATATCCATTATTTTACGAATCAAACTAAATCCATTAGCATGAACACCACTAGATTCTAAACCAATGACAACGTCCCCAGAAACAATATCTTCAATATGAGGTAAAATCTTATTTCGCTCTACTGCTCCTACAGCAAAACCTGCTACATCGTAATCATTATTTTGATAAAGGCCTGGCATTTCTGCTGTTTCTCCACCTAAAAATAAATGTATATTAAATCTTTGAATTATATGAATGGGCCATGACAAATAATTACCTATAAGAGCACATCCAGATTGATGGCAACCATCTACAATGCCTTTAACAACTTGAACAACAGCTCCTCCTTCCAATCGACCAGTTGCATAATAATCAAGGAAAAATAAAGGTTCAGCACCATGAACTAATATATCATTAACACACATTGCAACAAGATCTTGTCCAATTGATTCATGACTATTACATGTTAGAGCAACCTTTAAATTGCATAAAAAATAAAAATATAGTGAATATGAATAATAAATGGTACCGTCCAAGAAAAAAAAAATATATACAGTGTGTTCAGGGTAAGAGGTACCACTAAATATTTCAGTTCGATGACCTTGTATTGAAATGGGGTTTTCGCTGAATGACAGATAATACTTAAATACACATTTTTAGATCAATTTCAAATTTTTAACTCTTTCGATACCCGCATGCGCGATATAACTTACTTTATTTTTAAATGGCAACATAAACTTTTTTTTACATATTCGGATAGAGAACTTTCTCCTAAACAATTTATGTATAAAAAAGTTTTTTTCTAATTACAAAATTGGCATATGAAATTTAACGATTAAATTTAATATTTACGAGGAATAACGAACAGGAATTTTACTGTCTTAATTACTGGCAAATGTTGTCAAAGTTGTTTTTATTATTTTATCCGTGTGCAAACAGGTATTTAACAATATTGGATATTCATAAGTAACAATAAGTTGAATTTTTTTTTTTTTATATTAGGGTTGAGGCTTCGACAACAAAGATCATTAGCCTGTGGGGTTAACTGTAGGGGGGGAACTGTAGGCTGTTAACACGTGTGTGGGTTTTTGGCAGAATTTTCGATTTGGGCACCCGTAGGTATCTGCCATGCCCGGGTGGGGGATGGCGGCATTTGTTCTCCGGACACCGTGACTTGCCCGAAGAAAAATGCCGCCCGTGACCACGGGATCGAACCGGCGCCGGCAGCGTCGCAACCAACGCCTTAGACCGCTTGGCCACTCCGTCCCCCTTTTATATTATTATATATTTGTTATATGCAAACGAAATTCATACGAAAAGATTAAATTATTATAATAAAATTAATTAATAATAGCTGATAAAAATACTAACTGAGCTATAAGCTTGTATCTGGTACACAGAGTATATTACAATTAGTTTAAAGTAAATACTAATACTAATTTAGTTTAGATTTTGTCAAAAAAATTACTCGTACATATTATTGTTTATCAGTTCTAATTAGTCTAATGAGTCCATAGGCGCAAATAAGAGGGGGTTAAAAGGCGGGTTTTAGTGGTTACACCCCACAAAAATGTTCAAAGTATTTTAGCTGAATCCATATTATTATACTTTATGATGCAGGATACTTAAAAATTTGTTTTAACAAAAGTATCTATGTGGGACTTCAGTATATTTTTTTGATATTCAATATTTGAAACATGATTATAAGTTAATTAGTATGATTAAAAGTAAATAAAATTTTTTTTTAAATAAAAATTTGTTCTATAATTAGGTATATAATTATCTATTGTTACTTGTTGCTCATAGCCATACAGCTTTAATAATTCCTATTAAAGTGTTATGTGGTGTATTAATTATATTTTATATTATGAATATAATTTTAAGTAGATGAAATAGTACATTTAAAAAAATGTGTTGTAACTTATAAGTTTATTTTTAATAATATTGTAATAATTAGGTATACGGTATACCTATATGTTCTATTGAGAAATTTTTTAAGTGATTTTTACTTCTACAGTACTAAAATATTTTTTTGAGTGGCTAAGGCTTCAGCCTCCTTCCCCCACCATAAATCTCAAACACTATTTGCACCTATGCTAATCACCGTTTCCAATTCTTATGAACACTATTCATATAAATGACAGCACTCAGTCTGTAAGAGTTAGAAGAAAACATATAATTTTTAATTATTATTGAGGACACAACTCAGTTCTTTTTTAGTAACCTATGCAAGCCACTCAGACCAGTCGTGTAAAACTGCCAGATACAACTTTGTTGCGCGAAATACATAATAGTTATCCTTCTAATTTTCCATACCTTCAATTTGGTACCAACTCCATCTGAACTGGATACAAGTATTGGGTCCTGGAATGCAGCTGCTTTGAGATCAAACATGGCACCAAATGAACCTAAATCTCCAAGTACTCCTTGACGTTTTGTAACAGATACCATTTGTTTATAAATTGGAATTAAATTATTTCCAGCAGTTATGTCAACACCGCTAGACTTGTAGGTTGTAGCACCCTTAGCAAGAATTGCTCTACAATAATAAATTAAAAACATTTAAAAATATATAGGTAATTATAAAAAAATTAACAAGTAAATACAAACCTAGCAATTCCTCTATGAGCAATATCAGTTCTGAATTGAGCACCATTAAACATTATTCTACCACAAGCAATAGTGGCTCTAGCAGCAGCTAAAACTAAGTCTTGATGAGTAGTTACCACAATTAATACACGGCCTCCGTTTGTTTCCAATTCCCCATAGTTGTTTAACTTAGTACCCATATGAAACACCATGCCTTTTGTTACACTAGGTAAACCTAAATAATTTTCAATTATAACTAGGTTTCAAAAAATGTATAGTTAAATATTAGTTAATAACTCAGTTACATAATTTACCAGATATTACATCCCCTTTACTGGATGTTAACGGATATCCTCTACTAGCCATGACAACACCAACACAGAATTGATCAGTTTTCCATTCAACTTCAACTTTATCCAAAGTACCATCACAACATGCCTAGTAAAGTATTAACATTAATAAATTAATATAATTGTTAATTGTTTAAAAAAATTTACATTTCAAGTAATTAATAATTACATACTTTCATAATATCAAAAAGGTCAGATTCTAATAGTGGCAATATTGTTTGGGTTTCAGGATCACCAAAACGGCAATTGAACTCTAAAACTCTAATGCCGTCATTGGTTACCATTAATCCAGCATAAAGAACGCCTAAAAACCATAAAATAAATAATAATTTTTAAAAACAAATATGACCAATTAAAATACTCACCAACAAAAGGAGTCCCACGATTACGAAGACCATCAACTGCTCTTTGTAAAATATTTTTAGCTTCATCTAACTCATTTTGAGGCATATTGTAACAAGGACAAAATGCTCCCATACCTCCAGTATTTGGACCCTTGTCTTGATTATATGCCCTTTTATAATCTTGACTTGGTAGCATGACATTTATATTAACACCATCAGAAAAACATAAAACCTGTATAAAATAATACCAAATATAAATTTAAGGCTTTACAAGATTATTATTAATATATTATCATACTGAAACTTCTTCTCCTTGTAACAATTCTTCAACTACAACAGTCTGACCAGCTTTACCAAACCGATTTTCTGTTAAGATTGTATCTAAAGCCAAGCATGCTTCCTGTTTATTAGAAGCAACTACTACTCCTTTGCCCGCAGCAAGACCACTTGCTTTTACTACCAATGCAGGATAATCAGCACTAGTATAAATTTACAATTTACATGAAATAAATATCATATTTTTTATATAAATTGTATTTAATAATATTAATTGAAATAATTACGAATAAACAAAATCCGTTGCTTGTTTAACATCATTAAATGATCTCCATTTGGCTGTAGGAATATTAAATTCATCCATAAATTTTTTTGACCATTCTTTGTCACTTTCAATACGGGCTGCTTTAGCAGATGGTCCAAAACAATTCAGGTTGTAAGTAGCTAATACATCAGCAATTCCTGATGCAAGAGGATCTTCAGGACCCACAATGATTAACTCGATAGATTTCTCCACACACCATTTCGCTAATAACTATAATTGTAGAAAAAACAATGTAAAATCCCTTCCAAAAATAATATTTAAATTATTACAAGAATTATTTTATCAGCAATTATTGGTTGCCCTATATTTTGACATAATGTTCTAAAATTGTTTAACATCTCAAAATTCAAACCAACGCACAACACATTATCACATTAGAGATCAAAGAAAAAATGACAAAGATGTTTAAATATTAAAATAAGTTTCAAAAGAAAAACATTGAGGGACGCCATATCCACATGAGTTATCTCTGTCTTACAAATACATAATATAACAAATTGTACCTTCTGAATGATTTATTTAACTTTGTTAAGTTTAATTTTTGGGTGAATTACTAAATTTAGGACTTTAGATGTAAGAATATTATCTAAAAGATGATATAAGTTTTTTTATATTTTAATTTTAAAGTGAATCATGAACATTTTAAAATGTACAAACAATTTAACATTTTAAAATGCTCATAACTATAGCTATAAAATTAAAATATAAAGAATACTTATGTCAGCAACTAGATAATATTTTTACATCTAAATTTGGTAATGGGTCAATTCATTCTAAAATTAAACATAAAAAAGTTAAATGAATTATTAAGAATGTACAATTTTGCTATGTTATGTGTTTGTAAGATAGAGACAATGCATGCGTGTATGTCATACTCTTAAATATTTTAGTACATAATGATGAAATTAACTCATATTGAATTTTATAAAAAAAATCAATAATAAAATCAGATAGTTATTCTTAGGGTAAATATTAATTTTGTTAGCATTTTTCATTATAACTTTATCAACATAATTTTAAATTTTTAAAGTTTTTAGAATTTTTTTGAGTTTGTCACAGTTTGGGTTTAATACATAATATGAATAGTTTGGTTTGGTTCAGGTGTGTTGAATACAAATTACAAGTTTTATCATGCACAAGTTTGTGAAATTAGAATAATTTGATGAATTTGATTTGTCATCAAAAATTAATGCATCGCAAGTTTTAGTTCAAGAACTAAGTAATATCAAAAAATATATTCAAAGTATAGCACTGAAAATTAATATAGAATTTAAAAGGTACCTTCCTAATCTAGGTATTTTAAATTACAGTATCAGTTGATATTATTTTTAATAAAAATATAATAATAATATTTTTTATCTTCATACTTCAAAATTGTTGACATCCAAATCTACAAATTCAATTTGAGGCAATGATGCAGCTCCAATATTGTTTGGTGTAATATAAATTTTATTCACCTGTAAAAAGAAAAATGCGTTAAAATAATATTAACTATCTTACTTTTCTAAATATTACAATACAATGACGAATGAGAGTTCTAAAAACTATAAATATCATATACTTATATGGGTCTAATTCGAATGCCTACAACATTTATAAAATTAATAATATAAAATTATTTATTAGGTGAGAAAATATTAGAATATATTATATTTAGCATAATATGTTGGGCCTGGCAGAATTATGTAGGTATTTAGTCACTTATGCAGTTGAACAAAAAATTGAATAATTTAACACGGATTGCATTGACAACCATCAAAAACATTTAATAAATCAGATGACAGCTATGATTAGTACATGATTTAGTAGCCCATACATTTTAGTGAACCACATTTTTATGCAGATTATATTATTATCTTAACTATTGTAAATATTTGTACCTGCATATTAATATAAATTATAGAGTAAACATCTAAAATTATATCTAGGTAATAGGCATGAATGAATACACTAAACTAAGTATCAAAACCAATCATTGGGAATGACTATTTAAAATAAGAAAATATCGACTCAATTTAATATTATAGTTTTAAATTAAAATTATTCTTACTTTTGAAGAAAGTGTTAGTTTCCAGGCAATTGCATGTTCTCGACCTCCACCACCAACCACAAGTACACTAGCCATTACAAAATCTATAAAAATAAATAGCTTCTGTTAAATAAATGAAAAATCTATTGACATTTTCAATAAATATATATGTATGTATCATATAAATTAATATTATATGAATCAATCATCTCTTAAAATTCTACCTGAGTATTTAAACTGAAATCGCGTAAAACCACGTGGAAAAAATGTACAAAACGAATATTGGACAGAAAGCAAAAGTACGTCACTACTGTGCTACTGTGGTCTGTGGGAGACGGGAGTATCTAATAAGAAATAACAATGAATTATGCGATATAGTTAGTAATTATTATTAGTTATCAGAGATTGAGACTCGCGTAGTCAAATAATCACAATATGTAGAATATAATATTGATTGAGATTACGAATTACGATTTACTATTTACGATTGAGGACCACTACATATTTTAATAGCGATTGTTATATTCTGTGGTAATAGTGGTCAGTTAATAATGGAATATGGATAATCAATATACTAATCTATCAAATAATACCCATTGGTCAATAATCGAAGAGGAAATTTCAAACATGATAATATATTTTGATTGTTGATAAATGGATCACAAAACGTGATTTTATAATCACTAACTCCACTAATATCAGTAATTACATAATAACCTTAAAGAGTAAATAATCTTTACCGCCAAAATTGAGTACATGAGACAAGAATGTGTTTTCTTTATAATATTCTCTAGTAAAAGCGAATGAATTTAAATATTCCGGGTCTCTTGTGAATTATTGTGATTTAAGTATTTAACGACGTCTAATTTGTAAAAATTTAAATTTAAATTTAATCATAATAATAATGTTTACCTAATATGTAGATATATAAAGGTATAACCATAGAAAAATAACGTACTATAATACTACCGTGTCTACAACTACTGTCTATATTATAATTTATAATATAATACATTTGTACCTACCTTTTATGTCTTAAATTAAAAATGGTTATTTTTAATTCATATTACAACAGACTATAATGACAAGCCATTAGACCGTAATTATTTTCATTCTGATGAAACTATTAATAATAATTATTATTACTGATAAATAACAACTTAATACATTTAAATATTATAAACCAATATACCAATCTCTATTCTTGTATTATTGGATAAGTTATACCACTTATACCACAGAATACCGAAGGGGTCGCCTCCCCCAGGTTTGCTATTAAGCAACGGGGGGTTTGGGGGCCGAGTACCCATCCAGCGAGAGGTACAAAGGACCTCGAGTTTGGCGACCGGAGCCGGTAAGCGTAGGGAACTTCTAGAGCGTAGGGAGGCGTATGAGTAAAAATTCAGAATTCCAACTCGTTGAAGTTAACAGGTGTACAAAAAAAAAAAATCAGTATTCGTAATAGGTGCAGTAGTGACGAGCGAATGCGAAAATATCGTTAAATAGTGAACTTCATTAGGACATAACTTCGAAACTAATTCTGATTGCACTATTGTTCTCAAATAGTTAATAAGAGGAAGTTCCAAAAAAAAAAAAAATCGAAAAATTTGAATGCGTTGGTAAAGTGCATTTGTTCCTAAAAATGCAATACGTAAGTTTTTTACTATAGCTAAAATATTAACGATACATAAGCATCATGGTTATTTTTTATAAGCATTTAAAGTTCAAATTTCGTCCAAACCACACTTCATTTGTAGTTCAAGTTCAACACTTATAAAATATTAAATGTGTATAGCTAAGGCTAGAAAATTTAATTCAAGATCTTTTATACAGTCTTTCATACTTGTACCGAAGAATTACAGATAATTTATGAAAATACAATGGTTTTTCAAAAATGAATTCATTCTGGTAAGACATATATGAAATTTACGTCTTGCTTACTATAGACAGTTGAAACTTGATAAATATTGTTTTGATAAATTAATAGTAATACGGGCAATGGGGGGAGGGTTCCACCCCTGCGGACGCCACTGACCTAGCTAACCAAAATCGATCATTTGACTGTCAATATGTTCAGAATAAAAGCTTTACCAGAATCCATCGAAAAATATAATGGTTACAATTTGAAAAAATGAAGTAAATTTTATATTTGTTACAACTGTGTGTTTAAAAATATTATAAAAAATTGCCAGTTAAAAATAAAGACCACGTCTTTTTTTGTTTTAACGAAATTCTATATCATCGATCTATAATTGTTAAAAAAAAACCAGCTATAAGATTTTATACCCTGTATATTTTTTGTATGGTAAACAATTATACAAAAATATAAAATCGTTAATATGTAATGATACAATTACAATTATTTTGAAGTTAAAGTTGAAAGGGGCCCCACTAACTGTATGGTGTCCCGGGGCCCCATTGATCCTTGAAATTATGAGTGTTAAATCTGAAAAAAATTGGTGTGTTTCTAAGATATAGTCACTTAAGGTTCTCGATTATCCGTATTTATGTATACACTCATTAACATACTTAAGTTCCTAGAAAAAAAAATATAAATTCATAAAAGACGTGGTAAACTAGAGCGTTGTACATATATGTATAATGTATATAAATCAGTGGCGGATTTGAGGGGGAGGACATGACATCCTTATCAATTTACGTTTTTTTCTTTCATCTTGTTCCACATAGTATTCCGGTTATAATGGTATCAAAATTGTTACTATGGTCCTACACTCCTACCACGGTTAAAGATCCTTTATATCTTTAACCGTGGGTCCTACTGTAGGTACTATGAGATATGGTCAATTATATACACTAGTTCGCCATGTAGATGCATGGACAGCACCTTCACTAATTTGCTTCTCCTAAACAATTTTGTGAAATACACTTACTGTGTTTCACGAATAGACAGCCGAATGAGTTTACTATTATAATAGACAATAGACAATGAAAGAATTCAGATTTCTGGAACATATTATTATAGTCCTGACAGTCGTACAGTCTATTAAAGTCTCTAAATACTTATATTGGTAGCATAGGCGAGTGCCCACGGATGTGCTTGTAGCCCACACTACACCTGAAGTTTTTTCTTAGGTTTGTGTTATAAGAAATGGGCCAAAAAAAAATTAATTCTTAAAAATTTAAAGAATTGTAACGTTTTCAATTATTTTTCTGTATCGGTAAATTCAATTAATACATTTAATTGGGTGGGTGCAGTGGCGCGCGGTGAGCTGAAAATTTTCAAGAGGCGAGTTACAAATATCCCAAGTATTTTTTACATTTACCAGGGGATTCACCAGCTACCACTCACCCATCTATTTAAGACAAATCTCAGAGGTGATTGCCTCTGAAATTACCATTCATCGCAACACTGGGTGGGTGGTCACACTCCAAAATAGTAGTCACAACTCACAGCTGCTACAAGTCTGCACACAATATCATGTGATCTGTAGACTGTAGCCACATATACATATACATGTATATAATTATATTAGTTTTAGTAGAAGTATTGTATTTATAAGCTGCATAGTATCGTAGTAAACCTACATTAGTCTGTTACTTAGGTATTCGGTCTACTTAGTTAGTTAAACTCTATGCTTTAGCATATATTTATATATAATATATTAAAATAATTAAATGTATTTATTGTCTAACCTAATTAAAAATATCATTTAAATGACCACTAATGACTTGTAGTTGTCGCCTGGAACTAACTTACCCCCCCCCCCCACACCCCTAAACGTGCCAGTATTGATGTAGCTAAAGGATTGCGAAAACGATTGATGAATCCATCTACGTACGCGAATTTTACTAATTATTCTCCTATAAAAATAGCAACCATTATAAATTCCATCGTAAATCTCCAAATCCCTGTTTGAAGACCTCCCCTGATTGGGCTTAATGGGTCCAATTGTGAATCTAAACCATTCAAGGACCCACTAAGTAAAGCTCAAGCACACACAACAAATTTCATAAAAATCGGTGTAGTCGTTTAGAAAGAGTTTGAATACTTACACACGGACAGAAGAAATATATATATATATATTGATAATTATTAATTGTGTAGGTATACATTATATTATATTTAACCATCACTTCACTCAATTTAAAAGCTTTTCACTTTGACCTGAATAGTAAGAAACAGAATAAGAAATTAAATAGATTAATATAGTAGCTAGTATAGGTATAACATTACATAGTACCTACCTATATACGTATATTAGGTATAGGTACCTAATAATAATTTATCTATGGGTCCGCAATTTCAATTAAAACATTAAATTATACATTATTTTATACCAATGTATTACATGCTTATCTATAACATTATTTTATGTTTAATCTATGCTCTTGAGCTTTGCCCGTCTTATTTAGGCAGGTACCTGTACCTAACCTAAATTATGAGGCAACTAACCTGTCTGCAATGCAATAAAATCGAAAATAAATATTATATATTATATTAACATAATCTACACAAGTTTTTATCAGGTTTTATTATATATTAGCTTGTACAATTATATTGATATATGCTATAAAGTTAATTATAATTTATAATACCTATATGTATATCGTATATGAATATGACTACAGGAACCTAACATATTATGCCTACATATTTTTTACGATTTTTTAAAACAATTTATCGACCGAAATTAGATTAAATGATTACCTGCATATAATATTATTCACGTAACTATAGTTACAGAAGCAGTTAGATGCTATAGAATATCTAAACATATAGATACAAATTTAAATTAAATAAATAGTACAAAAAATCGAGGTGAACACTAAATAAAGCAAGTCAAACGAGCCTTAATAATTAATATGATTATTTAATAATAAAATAATTTGTATTTAATTATTATTGTATATACAATAAAATATGCTCATGTATTTCTATAATTTTTAGATTGCTGTAAGAAATACTTATGAGACTTTTTTACCTACAAAATAACTTGCCATTTTTCGTGATTTTGACGTAATTATAATAAATTTTTGAACTAAAAACTCTTATAAAATAAAATATCTACTAAGTACTAGGTAAGCATATATATTTTTATATATTTTAATTGGTATAAGATTATATGAATAAGCTATAAGTGCAACTTATAAGGAATATTTTATTAAATTGTTAAGCTTTTTGATGTAATATAAAAATGTTTACCAAGATTTAAAGAAAAACCTAAAAAAATTAAAAAATTGCAAGTGCCTATCTAAATGGCTTTAATTTAGTCCAAAATTTTTTAAAATGGCATTGTGTATTGAAAAGGATAATTTAAGTAATAATGGATAATTTAAAGTTTCAGCGATTCGTCTTTTTCAAATAATAATAAAAATCGTTTGATGATAAATCATTATAAAAAAACAACTGTACCGAAAAAAAGGATTTGCGTAAAAACTCCGACTTCCCCTATACTTAGGTAATTTTAGATTCTGTGCGGATCAGTGAATGTATTTATTTACAATGATATGTTTTTTTTTTGTCTTGAAAAACTTTACAGTAGAAAATATGCTTTGATTTTAAATGTAAATATCTATTTTCTGGTAGTGAAGTAAATCTAGTTGTACTTGGGGGGTCAAAAGTAAAAAATTTCCAATTGCAAAAACAGAAATAAACAAATAAAATGCAATTTTTGTATTTTGAAGACAAAATTCATGTGTATTTGGCACTATATACCTAGTGGTTGATAGAATTCCTGGATAAGACGCACTCCCCGAGTAGGTAACTAAATTAATTGGTCGATATAACTTTAATTGAAATAGGTTCAGTCTTCAGTATATTATAATTTTAAAGATTATCTGTTGCCTACAAAATCAAATTTTACATATTTTATTTGATGATAATTGATATTCATATCTAAAATTCAAATAATTTATTTTATACACACTCACTCACATTAATGATCACTTACTAGTTACTACACACACAATTTACGCAACCCGCGTGCACACACATAGAAAATTGCCTATATTGAACTCCTTAAAAACGGTCGGCATTGACAATAATAAAAATGTTGGTGACCGTCGGGCTTTTACCACGTCACGGGCCCCCACGCGGCGCAGCGGTGACGGCCAAGGAGATTCTCAAAGACTAAAATAAAATACAGGCGAGAGTTCAACGAAACTTAACTATATTGGTATCATGTTTAATTTTATAACTTATATATTTTAATATAACATTCGTCGAAGGCGGTCGCAATATGTATATCGTTGATTATATTTTAACATTTTACATGAGACAGCTTTATTTAAATTTTAAAAAACGTTAAGTATACATCATGGTTTAAGTTGATTTTGTTTAGTTTAAGCTTATATTTAAATAGGTAAATATTAATCTTGTACATAAACAGACCCAATACAAATATTTAAAAAAATGTTTGTTCCCCTTATAATATATAATTGTCCGTATACATAATTTAAAGTAATATTTTTTATCACGAAAAATGGAAATTATATTGTATACAGTTAAAAGTTTACAAAATGTTCAATTATAATAGCTATAGCTTAAACATTTTATAAAAGGTTTCTCATAAATTTATAAATCTAAAAAATATGAAGATATACCTACAGATTTTTTTTGTAGACATTTGAATTTTTTGTAAAAATAAGTATACTTCAAGAAACTTCCAAAAAATACCTCCTTAAAGTTTATATAATATATCATACTTCATTTGCATGATTGATAATTAGGCCTACGATAAAATATTACAATTTCGAAGTTTCTAAGAAAGCGAGAAAATGTTTATTTTGACTTATGGTATAGTTTTTTACCATTGTCACAATGTCACCTATAGGTGTGTAGCTACACCTCTAAAGGTACGACAGGTACGTGAAAAAGGCATACCTCTAATCTATAATATTATCTAATATATAAAAAGGTGGGCAAGTGGATGTCGCTCTGCTGTACAGTAGGGTACAAGTGGGTCACTGTATAATGGATGGTATTTAATTTCAATTCAATGATATAATATTAGGTATTGAATATACGAAAAACGATTCTGAGCGGTGACGGTTTGTCACTTTGTCAGTGTAATATTTAATATTATATTTATATTGTTATTACTTATTATTAATACTGTAGCCGGTAAGTTGAATAATTAATATTACAAAATTACAACAAACTAACTAAAATCATTTTTCTTGGTTACTTGGTATTTAATTTTAATTTCCTTCAAATTTGAACATAAAATAATTATAAAAAAACTATGTTTTGATATTTTTGAGATTTTTTGGTTACAGAATAACTTACTTACTTAGCTATAAAAGTTGAACATTTTATACATTTTTAACTACAAAATTATTTTAAGTTTTAATAATTTGATAAATGTTGTCAAAATTCGAACTTTAAATGAATATTAATCGGTCAGATCAGGTGCAAGCATGCATCAAATCAAATTTTCTCACATTGCCTACTTGATATGCTGGCGCACATTTTGTCCTCGATCCGACATAGTCGGATTGCTTACCAGGGAGGCTGAGTTGCACCCTGAAAGAGTTATTTTAATTAAAGTTGTAATTTTTTTACGGGCAACGAAGTGCGTGGGATTAGCTATAGTATAGTATATTATATACCTAAGCCACGGGCCTCAATTTTATTTTAGAAATACATCACTCCCAAGTGGGCACTGACTGTTCGTTATTTATGTAATTCGATAATAGGTACATAAATTCCAGCAGTGGCGTAAGTGCCACTATAGTGACGATAATATTGTTGAATATAGTCAAACTGAGGCCCTAAAACCTCACTTTTAATAAAGGGGCTTAGCGGCCCTTAGGGTACATTAATTTATAAAGTTAAAAATATATAGTATTTGAAATGTTTAGTACCTATAACCTTTTATTTAAACATATTATCAGTGGTGCAACTAGGGAACTTAGCCCCCCAAATATTCCTTATTGATTTAGATATACTCTATGGGTTATTTTAAATTAATAGTTTTGTTAGGTGGGATGTACCATTGTAGCCCCCCAGAATTTCAATCTTAGTTGCGCCTATGCATATTATTTACATTTTAAAGATATTTTTGTTGAATGAAGTTTTGATTTGCAATTGCACTTATACATCCTACATGTAAATTAGTAGTATTGTGTATTTTGGAATTTTGCATAGGTAATGATATAATATTATGTACTAGGAGAATAATATGTATGACTGACAAACAAGAAATTTAAAAAATCAGGTATCTTACCAAATTAAAAAAATGATATTTCTATCTTTTTAAATTTGAACCAATGAACAACCAAATAGGGCCTGGGCCCATCATATCAGTTAATTTTTGGGATCCCCTGTGGTTCTCATACTCAACACTGTTGAAACAACAAAAATAGGAGCCATAATTATAATATTATGTACTGGACTTTTTGGTAGTTTACCACATTGATTCATACATATGCAGAAATGAGTTGGTGTAGACGAAAAATATTCTAATATTCAGTCCCACACTTGGGAAAAGTAAAAAATCAATTGAGTCCCCTCAGTCATCACTGCAGAGCGTAAAGTTGTCGGTAGTGGTAGGTACTAATGTACTATAGGCACACTTAAAATTTAGAAGCAGTAAGCACCCCGCCCTCCAGTGACGTATGAATTTACGATGAGTATATTATTAAACGAAGTGCGTGTGACGCGTGTGGTGTGTTCTTGTCCCACTGTCCCAGTCCCACACGGCCGTCGGCCACACGTAGAGATATCGTCCAATTCGGCATTCGTCGACTGTCGGCGGCGCACGGTGACGATGATGACGACGGCCTTGCGCCTCCGCCATGTTGCCCCTCCGCACAATCGCGCGTGCGCAGGTTTTTATTTTATCATCGTGTTTTTCACACGCACGCACACACCCGTGTCCGTCCGTAGACATAGTACAAGCAAGTAGCAACATTGCACATACATGTCACCTCGCGCG